>JAULJZ010033196.1:0-14967 GCA_032270985.1 Heliamphora pulchella
CACGCCAAACAAGGCACAGCTGAGCGAAAATTTAGTGATTGGACTAATTTGATGCAAAACCTAAACCAGATGGAGGTTAATGACATTTCAGAAACCACAGGGGTGATGGTTGATATTTTACTAAATCTCAGGGGAGGTCACTGTAATTTACCCCAAAAAAATTATAAATTGTAGTAAAATTTGTGGATATTTAGAAAGTAAATGGGGGTGTTTGGAATGCTATTAGTTTTCAGCTTTCTGTTATTAATTTTAGTTATAAGTTATAAATTTTTTTAAACACTCGTAACTTTTATTACAAACTACAATGTATAAACTACTAACAGTAGATTTGCCAAATATCACCATTAGTTCTTATAAACAAATGTAGAAAATACTTTCACTTTACAGTAGGATTAGCATATTATAATTATGTAAGATATTTTTTTTATCTTAATGTAAATTAATGATAAGAGAAAAGAGAATATACAATCCATTCTTCTCTTCTTTTTTTTTTTCTTTTTAATATTTGAGTAAAATTTTTTTTTATAATTTTTTAGTTTTTGTTCCATACTATAATACTTAAATATTTATGTCATAAATAATGAATTCATAAAATAACAGACACCTCACAAGTTACAATCTGATTGCCATATCAACACTCGTATAATTGTACCATTTAGGATTTTCTCATTATTTTCATACTTTTAGCTTGTTTGGTTGAAAAATAATTTTTTTAGAATAATTAGTATATTTAAATTATTAGTACTTAGAGTATTAGTACCTGGATTATTAGTGTAGTAATTTTTATGCTAAAAAATGTTTGGTTAATAATAAGATAACTTACGAATAAATAATACGTTGTATGATTTGACATGATTTTAGTGGGATTAATTTTTTTTATGCACAAAAATGATCAAAATAATCCCGTGACTAATCAACCCACATCTTCCATAGGTTTAGAATAGTCCCCCATAAGAGGTATTAAGTTAGTTGGAAGATTTCTTAACCCTCTCCAAATGGTTGCCAAATACATCTATATATGGGACTATTAGTGAAATAGTTTTCAATTTCAAATCCTAATCCCGCAATCAAATGAGGCCTTGTGAAAATTTACGCTTTTATAGTATGAGTATTGCTACATGCACAAACACCAAACACAGATCTGGACATATCATTCTCACATGGAGTCAGTTTCACATAAAAAGGGTGTGTTTACATATCTATGCACCTTGTATTTTTCTTGTAGTATTTTTGGATAAAATAATGACAAAACAATATGTCTTGTATTGACAAAATAGTAGAAACAACATCTACGGTAACAAAAGTCGAAAATAAATGAACCTATTACAGTAGGGAAGATCGAGGCTCGTGTTTAACACACAATATCCTTAAGATAAAAATGCCCTCGCTCTGGTGCTTTGAGTCAAAAGGCGTATGTCTCCCAGTCCCAAGATATAACGATTGACAATTCTTAGAAGCAACACAATAATCTAAGAATTCAGCGAAGGCAAGTGGTGTTTGAATCTCTCTGTTGTAGAAATGGTGAAAATGCATAGACAATTCAAAGATGCAGCAGAAGCACAAAAAGAGGAAAGCGAATCAAAGAATTGAGTGAATTAAAATGGGCAGAGAATATCCTTTAAATAGGCTTCAAAGGTGACTATTCGGACTGGCCAAACAAACACGAATCCGGTTCGGCCTAGCGTTGGACCACTCAACAGGCGTGACCCATTTGAAATTCCAACGGTCTCCAACTGCCCATGTCTGACTCCTAACGGTCAGAAACGGTAAAAACAACAGTAACTAAGAATTTAAAATTTTAATTAATTAAAATTTCTCAAAATTAAAAATTTAAATAAATAATTTTTTCACAAAAAAATAATGGTTGACTCGACCCATAACCCACAATCCACTACTCACGACCCACGGACTCGAGCTCGGCCAGTTGGATAGGCGGGCGGCGACGGCGGCGGCGGCGCACGCGTGTGGGGTTTAGATCGAACCCATCCTTGGGTAGATCTTTCGCCTTCCACAAAATTGAGTACTCCCAAGGGGAACACCCTTTATGCCAAGGTTGGCTCATATAAGTCATTCAACAATCCTTCTTCTAATCAATGTGGGATTGAGCTAAGTTACCAATATTTGTTAACTTCAATGGCACACTTTTTGAGTTAATTTTTCATTTATCCGTTAACGATTTTGAATGTCACAAAATTTATGATTATTCTACTCATGAAGATGAACATACTAGGATTTAGAGTCATAAAAAAAGATTAATCCAATTAAAAAATATTGAACTTCAAAGTTAGCTAAAATCTATGTTCAAATTTATTTAAAACCCACTAATTTTTTAATAATCCCCTGTATGAATAGAATTTGACGAAAAAAAATACAACAAGATGCAGACACAGAGAGAGTTCAATAAAAGAAAAATTCTGCATAGGATATGTAGTTTTTGATTTTGAACATTCTCTTGTAAAAAATTATTGGAGTTACTGACTAATCAGTGAACATGATGTCTTGAATTGTTCAACCATTTGTATAAGTCAAGACAATAGAGTTCACACAAAGTCTTTCTAGACACAGCTTAGTTCTCACGATTGTGTTCATTTAGGCCATGAACATTCCTGGTTATTCATAAGTGCTCTAGAAAATCTAATTTTAACAATTGTCATAGAACCGACCAAATTCACACTCATATAGGTAATTCTTATTAAGAGTATTATGCTATACTCTACTTGGATATTCAAGGTATAAGAATCATTAAAAGTATAGTTTATCCTAAGTCGCGCTATAGACATCATTATTTCATCATA
This sequence comes from Heliamphora pulchella, assembly GCA_032270985.1. Taxonomy (NCBI): domain Eukaryota; kingdom Viridiplantae; phylum Streptophyta; class Magnoliopsida; order Ericales; family Sarraceniaceae; genus Heliamphora; species Heliamphora pulchella. The sequence goes on from JAULJZ010033196.1 coordinate 2,796, forward strand.
GAAAATGGTAGAAGATAATCTCTCTAGTGATCCTCTTAAAGTCACATAATTAGATTGTCTCATTGAACCTAGATTCTAGGATTTTCAGTCAGCTAGGTTGGGTTGCCATTATGGTGTTTCTTTAGTAATAGGCTTTAGTTTCATTTCCTTCGATGAACAATTCACTTGCTATTTGGTCAAACTTTTGGTCAACGAATTTTCTATATTATCTTTTAACCTTATGTACTCAATGGATATAATTCCACCTGAGAGCAGGGTTTTAATGGTATTGCGCTGACGAAGTATATGTCGTGACTTATCATTATTCAAATTACTATGTGCTCTCCCAATTATAGATTAACTATCACAATGATTGCAAATTGTCGACACAGATTTAGGCCACACTAGAATATTTTCTAAGAAATGGCGTAGCCATTCTGCTTCTTCCCTAGTTTTATCTAAAGCTATAAATTCAATTTTCACTGTTAACCTAGCGATGCATGTTTGTTTGAAAGATTTCAAAAACACAACTACACCTCCAAAAGTGAAGACATATCTACTTATTGATTTTGAGTTATTTGTATCAGATATCCAATTAGCGTCACAATAGCTACTTAATTCATTCATTGCACAAGCTATATTCGGTCGTGTGCAGTTCATTAAGTACATTAGACTCCCAATAATCTTAGAATATTCTAATTGAGATATGTTACTCGTATTTTTGGTTATATATAGATTTACATCTACCGGCGTTCTCACTGGACGATCATCATCCTTGGTGAATTCACCAAATATTTTTTCAATAAAGTGTGATTGAGACAAAGTATATTCATCAGATGTTTTAGAAATTGTCATTCCTAAAATTACATCTGCCACTCTCAAGTTTTTCATGTCAAGCTGTTTGTTCAACATTTTCTTCATAAATTTGATTATTTAATCATTACTACCTATGATGAGCATGTCATCAACATAAAAACAAACGATGATATATCATTTGTCTATATTTTTAACACAGACACACTTATCACATTCGTTTATCTTGAATCTATTTGACATCATAATGCTGTCAAATTTTCTCATGCCATTGCTTTGGCATTTATTTTAAGCCATAAAGAGATTTGACGAGTTTACAAACTTTATTATCTTATTCAGAAACAATAAACTCTTTCAGTTGTTCCATATATATCTCTTCATCCAATTCACTATTCAAGAGTGTCGTTTTCACATTCATTTGATGTATATTCAAATTAAATAACGCAGCTATGGAGATTAGCATACGTATAAACGGTATTCTTATAATCGGTGAATATGTATCAAAATAATCAAGACCTTTTGTATGTATCTTTTGTCCACAAGTCTTGTTTTGTATTTGTCAATTGAACCACCTGCGTTCATCTTTCTCTTAAATATACGTTTATACCCAAGTGCATAGTTGTCAAATCGAGAATCAAATTATTAATCAAAATTACCTATTCTTGAATCGTGGATTGTATTGAATTGTGAATCGTAAAAAATCGGTTATAATTTTTAAAATACATCAAAAAATATATCTAAAATACTTAAATATTAAAGATGTACATAAATATGAAAAAGCTTAGTCATAAATGAATAAAAAAACTTATTTTGAATTATGAGCATATAGTGTAACAGATAAGACGCTTGTATCTAGGGTAAAAGATGTGGGTATGAATTTTATCGTGATCAATGATCCTATATTGCATTATTAACTATGTTATGATTTATAATAATTCATAGATACATTTTAGATTTGGGGGCATCCAACCCAAAATTAATTGGCAATGGGTGGAGATATAATATAAAAATGAACGAAATGAATGAAAGACATTGGGTAAAAATTTAACTCACGAAACCACCTCACACAACTTTGATACTAATCATAAGATGTTGGAATTTATAGCTATCCAATCCAAAATCAATTACTATTCGGTAGAGAAACATCTAAAATATAGAAATAAGATTATGTGGCTTAGAAAAGTGACATGGGACAAGTCTCTATAATGTAAAATTATAAGTTAGAAGAAACAAAAATTGAGACTTGCTTGATGTTGAATCGATTTATTAATTTATCGAACCAAATCGTATCGAATCGTGTGATACGTTTCGTGAATCGTACTACTCTTGCTTTTGTCGATTTACCCCACCAACACTAATCGATTGTTAGATATATTGAATCGAATCGTTTGATACATATTATGAATCGTACGATTCTGATAACAGAGCCCAATAAGTTTACAATCGAGTGGAAGATCCACCAGTTCCCATATATGATTATGAAGTATGAATCCAATCTCCCTATTCACAACTTCTTTCCATAAAAGGGCTTTAGCATTGGACAATGTCTCCTTGTATGTTCGAGACTCATTTTCTAACAAATATGTTAGAAAATCTGGATCAAAGAATTTAGATATTCTAGCTCATTTACTCATCTAGGTTCTTCATCTCTTTCTTGATCTTCATCATGATCATTACTTTTGATTAGTGTCATAAGTTCTTTTTACAGAACTTGTCTCCTATCCAAAATTACAAGAAAATATATGTTCAAAAAACACCGCATTCATTGACTCAATAATAGTATTAACATGCATATCTGAAATTTTAAATTTGTAAATGAGAAATCGATAAGCACTACTATTATTAGCAAAACCAATGAATACACAGTTAGCGGTTTTAGGTCCCAATATTGGCCTATTTAGAATAGCCACCGCTACCTTTGCCAAACACCCCTACACTCTTAAGAATTTGTAAGTACACATTCGAACTTTTTGCAATTCATAAGGTGTCTTATTCGTCTTCTTGTGGGGTATCTTGTTAAAAATATAATTAGCTGAAAGAACAGCTTTTTCCACAAATTCTAAAGTAATCCAGAACTAATCAACATAGCATTCATTATATCTTTTGAAATTCTCTATTTTTCTGTTCAGCAAGACCATTTGTTTGTGGAGAATATAGTACAGTTATTTAATGAATTATGCCATGTTGCTAACAGAATTCACCAAAAGGCGATTTATGTTCACCACCTCTATCACTCCTTATAATTTTGATCTTCTTCCCAAGTTGATTTTCAACTTCATTTTTATAATGTATAAACATTTCTAAGATTTCGTCGTTCCTTCTAAGCAAATAGATGTAGCAATATCTAGCGCTATCGTCGATAAAAGTAATGAAATACTTTTTACCACCTCTTGTTTGAATTGATTTAAAATCACAAATATCACTGTAATTTAGATCTAGAGGTATTATATTCCTTTAAACAGAATGGAAAGTAGCCTTAACTAATTTCACCTCTACACAAATTTCACATTTGTGATTCGGATTAAGATCAAATTTAGGCAAGCAATTACTGTTAATTAATTTACGCAGAGAATTATAATTAATATGTCCAAATCTACCATGCCATAAAGAGAATTTAAGAATATAAGCAGAAGAAGAATCACTTTTATTCATAGCAGGTTTTGGTACAACAATCATTACATTCAACTTGAACAAACCGTTAGTCTGATACCCACGAACATCTCACTTTTTGTGAATACAAGCTTGTTAGACTCAAATACTAGTCTAAACCCATTTTTACTCAACAAAGGCCCAAAAACTAGATTCTTGCGAATGTCTAGCAAATGCAGCACATTGTTGAGTGTGAGTTTCTTCTCCGAAGTCATTTTCAGTATCACCTTTCTTTGGCCTTCCACCTTGGAGGTAGAAGAGTTCCCCATGTACAGTTGTTCTTCACCTATTACCTAGTTAGTAGAGAGTATCTTTCTGTCTGAACAAATGTGGCGAATAGCTCAAGTGTCCACCCACTATTCTCTGGGATTTTCAACAAGGTTTGTTTAAGACACAACGGTAGAAAGACTAATGTCATCCACCCCCGTAGAAAGGTTGTCCACTTTGGTCACGTTGACTTGGGCATTCTTCTTGCGTTTGCTGCCACAATTCTTTGCTCAATGCTCGGGCTTGTCACATATGAAACACTTGCCCTTAAATTTGAGTGTCTTGGAGTCCCCGCATTTGTCACAAACATGCTTTCTCTTTTTGTTGTTTGACTTTCGGCACCCGTTCCACAACATTGGCCTTAGACTCCATTCCGGCCTTTTTTTCAAAATTGCGGTTGTTTTCCTCCATCTTCAGTCTAACAATCAATTTCTCTAATTTTATCTCTTTTTGCTTGTGCTTCAAGTAATTTTTGAAATCTTTTCAGCCATGTGGTAATTTTTCAATCATAGCAGCAACTTAAAAAGATTCACTTATAATTTTTCTTTTGCATGAATATCATGCAGGATAAGTTGGAGATTTTGAACTTATCCGACGACTGGCTTGGAATTTACCATTTTATAATCTAGAAATTTGCTGACAACGAATTTTTTCGTACCGACATCCTCCGTCTTACAATTGCCATCCAAGGATCTCTACAATTCATTTGCTGTCTTGATTGGATTATACACGTACAGTGTGTTGTCCAATTCGTTGATGATATAATTTTGGCACAGGAAGTCAACATGTTTTCATGCATCCACCGTAGCAACCACTCGTTGATCGATTTCACCTTCTGTCAATGTCAGAGCATTCTCACGTAGGAATCTAACTAAATTTCGAGTAGTAAGATAAAACAACATTTTCTATTGCCATCTTTTGAAATCAATTCTATTGAATTTTTTTTACTTTTTTTCGTGATTCACTAGTACTGTCGTAGTGACAGACGGTATCATAGATGGTGAAATCGGGACAGGGGTAGGGGTAACAGTAGCAGTAACAGTAGTAGAAGTACCATCATTTGCAGAATTCATAATTTATTTTTCTGCTATTATAGAAACAACACAAACAATACTGTTTAACAACCTGAAAAAATAAATCTAAAAAGATTTTATTTTTTCCTTAAAAAACTATAATTAAATTTAACAATGCAGATAAATAATTTTATTTTTCTAAAAAACTGCAATAATCTGTACAACGAAGATTGAAAACCAATAACTGTTTTTTATTCAACAAAATAGAAATAATAAGCCCGATATGAATTACAAAAGTAATAAACCGTAATTAAAAAACAGAATGTAATCTATCAAACTGTTTTAGAAAATACAATTAATCTATAAAACAGTTTTTGCATAACAGTTATTCAACAATTAATGATACGAATTTTTTGTCTTAAGATTGTTGGATAAAATAATCTGTCGTGTACTGAAAAAATAGCAAAAACAGCAACTGCAGTAACAAAAGCTGATAAATAGAAATGTATAAAATTGGAAATACCAAAAATAAATGAATCTGTTACAGTATGAAAGATCGAGACTCGTGCTTGATATAATATTCTTAAGACAATGTAAAGACGCAGCAGAAGCACAGAAGGGAGAAGCAGATTGGAAATTGAGTGAATTAAAATAGGCAGAGAATAGCCAATATGCTTCGAAGGTGACCCCGATTCGGCAACAGGCACGACCCATTTGAAATTTCAACAGTCTCCAACTACCCGTGTCTGACTCCCAACAGTCAAAAATGGTAAAAAAACAATAATGAAAATTTTGAAAATCTAATTAATTAAATTTTTTGTAAAAAGATACACAACCCACGACCCAGGCCCGGCCGGTCGGACGGCGGTGGTGCGTGCACATGTAGGGTTTGAGTCGAACTCACCCTTGAGTAGGTTCTTTTCTTTTTACAAAATTTGGTACCTTCAAGGGCCGCAGTCCTTAGGCCAAGATTGGCTTATATAAGTCACTCAACAACCCTTCTTCCAACCAATATAAAATTAAGCAAAGTTATTAACATTTGTCAATTTCAATGGCACACTTTTAGAATCAAGTTTTCATTCACCCGTTAACGGTTTTAAACGGCACAAAATCTATGATTATTCTACTCATGGAGATAAACATATTAAGACTTAGTGTCATAAAAAAAAAATTAATCTAATTTAAGGATATTTAACTTCAAAATTAGCTAAAATTTGTGTTCAAACTTGTTCAAAACCTACTAATTTTTCAACAAGTATAGGATGCCTCGTTGAAATAAATAATAATGTACAATGTTGGTTTCCATGTTCAAAGTTCAAACATCTTAGTATTACTAGGTATGTGTTTTTTCTTTTCTTTTCTTTGGTTGACTTGTAAATTAGCCATCATTGTTTTGTTTCCAATTCCATGGTTTGGGATAGCACGTGCCGAGTCTGCTGACTTCATCTATTGATATTCATTTCTACTGCGTCCATATTCTTAACTCTTTGGCAATTTAGATTTAAGTATTGGTAGACTTATAAGTTTGCAATTTGCAATGCATGTCGCGAAGGAGTTGTCTTTTAAGTTTTTCCGTAGTACTTAAGATAGAGTGGAGGGTGTGAGTTTACATAATTTCTCGTGAAAATTTATTGTATACTCCTTATTTTAATAGAGAAAAATCTTTACATTTGTCTCTTGGTTTTCATTGTTCATTCTAGGGTTTGTGAATTGACAATAATTGAGAACAGATTTGCCCAACAAAATTGAAATGATAGCTTTAGTCTTGATGAGATAATATTATAAAAATATATAAAGTGTTTTTGGTGTATTTTCAATAAAAGCAAAAGATCAGGTATTCCAAAAACTAGTGAATACCAAACTAGTTATTATTTCACTCGCTTATCATTTCAAGTTGAAATCCCTCTATTAGAGAAGAAAGAAAATAGATTAAAGGAGTTCTTTACTCCTCTGCAGTTGAAAATTAATATTTTTGTCATGGAAAAAAATAAAATGCAATAAACTAAAATATAATGAAAGCGGATACAAAATATGAAAAAACTGTTATGACATTTCTTAAAAATATGTTCTGAATGAATTTTTTTAAAAATAATGTAAAGGATATGAATCTCATATCGTCCAGTTAGGATTAGAGGTGTCCAATGGACTCGAAAAATTCATTAACTAATCCAACCCAACCAACTTTTATGAGTTTGGTTGATTCAATTTTGTCAAATAATGAGTTGGGTCCTGTGTCTTAAAAATATTAAACCGATATAGTTAGTTCGGTTCTCGAGTTAAGAGTTTTTTAAATCAACTCAATCCGAGACCCGAAAAATAATATATAAATCACATAAAATTATTATTTATATTATTTGTACCCTTAGTTATAGTTAAAAATGTGTAAATTAAAAATAAGATTAGTGAAATTTAAGCAGCTTATCTTGGGATTTTATACAAACTCTTTAACATCCATTATATTATGTTTCTAAGCATCCTCTCATAAACTTTTTAAAAGTCCATAACAACACATTTAAGATCTAGCTTATTCTTTATGTACTTTGTATTAGTTCCCTTACTAGGTGAATTGCTTACCTAGTTGAATAGAAGGCAAAAACTCAAATTTTATTTGTAACACTATTGTTATTGTTAGAGTACTTGTTTTGTTTTTTTTAGTTATTTCTCTTGTTTATGTCTTGAGGGTATTTTGTATTTTAAACCTTTTATTGATTTAATATAAATATTTAAAGGTAAAGAAGAAAGATACCCAAAACCTATTTCTTAAATCTCTCTTCAATTCCTCTTCTTCCATCTTTTTCTCTTTAACTCTAAAATTCTAAACTTTAGATACCAGTCGATCCTAATCAAAGAAGATTGGAGATCATTCGGAGGCCATTAGAGTGTTGACGTCAACAATTTGACACTGACATCAGTAGCGTAGAAAAACTCGCTACTTAGATCATGATCGACCAAAGGTGTTGATCATCATCATCATTTCCACAATTTTTGGAGGTCATCTGATGTGAGTTTTGATTTTTTGGAACTTTTTGTTTTTTGTTTTCTTGAAAAAAAAAATTATTTTATATCGAGATGTTTACACAATTTCACAAAACGTATCAAAGTCATCCAATCAAATAATGCACTTGAATATGTGTAGTCTATTGTTAAGTTTTTTGTATTGGTCGTGGTATTATTCATCAAACTAGTTGTACTTACTCATATTAACAAAATGTTGTAGGCGTAGCTAAGCGAAGGCATTGACATTTGTTAGATGTTGCATATACCTTGTTACTCCAAATGCAAGTACCAAAACAGCTTTAGAGTGATACTGTTTTTACTGCATGTTATCTCATTAACCGCATGCCCTCTATGATTTTGAACTAGAAGTCCCTGTTTTCTTTATTAAATCTTGGTTCCTCTCATTTTGACCTCATTCCTTGGGTGTTCAGTTATGTTGCCTTTGTTCATATTCTTTATCTAAGTATTGATAAGCTATCTCTTTGGGCTCGCATTTGTGTTTTTATTAGGTACTATCATACTCAAAAAGAATATTATTGTTACTCAGAAAGGACATTGTTATCATCTAGAGTCTCGTTGATACTTTGTTAGTGTTAATATCTCGTTCTTTGAGTCGCCCTCCTTTACTTTTGGCGATATAGAATTATCCTTTGACCTTACATCTTCTACTGAGGGGGAGTTCATTTCTCCTACTCTTTTTGTGCCTCTCACTCTTCCTGTGCAGGTACAATCAACTCCATTATACATATATCAGGGATCTAAGGGTAGGTCATTGTTCCTTATGGCCCGAACACATCATCCTCCTCTTATGCGGTCCCTCCTCCAACTGATGACTTGCCCATTGCTTTGTAGCGAGATAAACGAATGTGTACTCACCATCCTATTGCTCAAGTAGTATCATATGATCTTATCTCTCCTGTCAGGTAGTATCATATGATCGTGTCTATCCTGTCTGCATTCCTTTGTTTGTACCTTGTTCACTATTTCTATTATTTCTTTGTATAAGCGCGCTATGTTTTGTTTGGATGAAAACGCGCTATATGAAGAAATATGTGCTCTTCATACGAATTAGACTTGGAAACTTACTTCTCTTTCTTGTGGAAGACAAACTATGGGTTGTCGTTGGATATATGCTATCAAATATATTCCAAATGGTTCAGTTAAGCAGCTTAAGGTTCGCTTAGTGGCCAAGGAATACACTTAGACTCATGGTGTTGGCTATTTGGAAACCTTTTCTCATGTGACTCATCTTAATTCTGTTTGCATTCTTTTATCTAGTGACTGTTAATCGATCTTAGCTACTATATCAACTTGACAATAAGAATGTTTTTCTTTACAGTGATCCTTATAAGGAGGTATATATGGTTCAACCCCTAGTTATGTTGTCTCTGGCAGCGAACATTTTGTGTTGTTTGCATAAAACTTTATACGGTCTGAAGCAATCTCCTTGCGCTTAGTTTGATCGCTTTAACTCTGTTGTGATGGACTATGGCTTCCAACGCTCTATTGCTGATCATTCTATTTCTTTTCATCTTTCTTCTAGCGTCACCATTGTCTTAATCATCTATGTTGATAATACTATTATTTCTGGTAATGACTCTGCAAGTATTGTTGCATTGAAACGACACTTAGGTCAAATATTTCGTACTAAAGACTTGTGTGTGATTTACTATTTTTTTGGCATTGAGATTGCACGCTCTTCTCAGGGCATTACTCTCTCTTAGAGGAAATACGTTCTTAATCTTTTATCTTAAACTGGTCTTTTTTATACTCATCCCGTTGATACTCCTATGGGCTCTATGAAGCTTGATGCTTACCTTAACGATAGTTTGTCCTAAGATCTTAGCCCCTCCTCAACACTTGCTAGACAACAGAGGATTACATATCAGCAACCTAGAACTCATCGTCTTCGAGTTTGAACTAATGGTATAGTTAGATATCGTCTTACTTGTGCTCTAGTTGCTTTGGTATCCTCTCTTGGAAAACCAACATGTTATACATAGGCCGTTCATATTTCTAAATGGCATAAAGCCATAACTTTTGAGTTCAATCCAATAATGAAAAATAACATGTGGGACTCCAGCTGCTCTTGATGCTAAATAGGATGTGGTTAGTTGCAAGTAGGGTTTTAAACTCAAACGCAATTCAAATGGTTCCATTGAAAAGCACGAGGCTTGTCTTGTTATTAAGTGCTTCCATCAACATCCAAGCATTGATTTCAATAAGACCTTTAGCCATGTGGTTAAACCTACTACTATTCATACAATATTGAGCCTTACAGTTTCATATGATTGGTCCTTGAGCCAGCTGGATGTGAAAAATATATTTCTTCATAGCTTTTTGGATGAGACAGTTTTCATGAGCCAACCTCCCAATTTTGCGAATTCTACTAGACTCACTCATGTTTGTTATTACCAAAAGGCTATATAAGGTCTAAAACAGGCTCCCTGATCTCAATTTCAGCGTTTGGGCAACTTTCTACTCTAGTTTAGATAATTCAATGGCATGCCAATCCATCCATATTTAGCTTCCGAAGTACTTCAAATATTATGATCATGCTGCTTTATGTTGATGACATTATCTTAACTAAAAATATACTTTCTTTGCTCTTATCATTCATTGCCACTCTTGATGATGAATTTGAACTCAATAATCTTGAATGTCTATCAAATTTTTTAAGGCTTGAGGCAACATTTTCGAGTGATGGCTTGTATGTTTTCCAACCCAAGTACATTATTGATCTTGTTCGTCAATATTCTATGACTAAATGCAAACCTTGCAGTATTTTAGTTTGTGCCAAGACACAACTCTATCTACTGAGTGGTGATCCTTTAATTGACGTCAATGAGTACCGTCAATTAGTTGGATCCCTTCAGTATCTCATTTTCACACATCCTGGTATTGTTTATGTTGGTCATCATGTTGCATAGTTTACGCGAGCTTCTCGCTCTCTGCATTTAATTGTTGCCAAACATATACTCCGTTATTTCAAGGACTTTATTGAATTTGGTCTTCTAGCCCCTTTTCCATTAAGGCTTAGAGTTAATCAACGGTTATAGTAAATTCTCTCTCACTCGTAAACATAGGCTGGTATGAGTCGAACCACATAAGTTATTGTGCTATTTTCTCTGTGTTGTGTGTATAGTTACGCTTTCAGTGCGTTCGGGAATGGTAAAGAATTCTGACACCTAAAAGCCCTAACCAACAGCCATAATAAAACAAACACACTATAAGTTCAAAGCCTTAGCACCGCTGCTTATCTCTTCCTTTTTGAGCATCCTCTCTCCCTTTTGCATCACAGCGCTGGCTTCATTAGTACTCTCTCATTGTCGTTTCTTGATTGTCGTCATCGTCTCTTTCCTCAAATCTCTCGTCACTTTTACTCTTTGTACTCTTTATTATTATCGTTGTTGCTACTGCTGTTATTCCTTTGTTGCTTTTACCCTCAGAATTTTCAAATGCTTGAAGTGGGTTTCCTTTGCTGCTAAAGTATGTGGAAGTGGATGAGTATGAACTTTTTGTTGTGCACTAGTTCCTGGAACTGAGATGATTTTGGGTTACTCATGGATTTTGCGCCCTGATGGGGGCGTTGAAGGGGCCAAAATAGCAAATACTCAAAACCAAAGCAGGGGCAAGTGTGGATAATGTGAAATATGCAAAATCCACCTCAGGGCCATCCCTACACACGCCAAGAGTTATCGAAAAAAATCCAAATTAAAATAGGCTATCACGCGAAAGCTTGTTCATTACCAACTACATCGAGCACCTTGGAAAATATGTGAATGAAAGAGTTGGCATTGTCACTAGGACATAATGATAGATGTCTGAGTGATTGAAAGAATTAGTCTAGAAAACTGAGTACTAATAGTAATACTGGGATAACTAGGTTCTGAATCACAGGGCACAATCACCAAATAAAACTAGTTGCAAGACACATGGGTTAATATTACACTTTTTACTCTTTAAATCACACCTAACACGAATAGTTGATCAAATCTGCTTTGTGGTTGATCACTTCAACTGGCTAGTGTTAATTTTAAAGAGAATTTATAGCTCAAAATAACTGCACTCCTTGTAAAAACAACGATATAATATTGTATGAGTTTACTAGGCAACTGAATAAATGCAACATTCAGATATACAAGACAACCTAAGAACCAATTTTGACACCAAGTTGAAGGAAGAAGTGTTTTTTTCTTGATGGTTCATAATAATTTTTAGAATATTATTAATTGGGCATAAAATCAATAAGACTTCACAAGTGTCGCACATACAAATTAAAAGAATCCATAGACTAAGCAGGTGCTAAAAAGCTTTGGTATAAAAAGGTTCAAGCCTATTAATATCCTATATGTGGCTCACTTCAGGCTTTCAACAGCATTGTCACCACAATTTGAGCAAGAAGTGGAGCACTTATCACGTGGTCCCTACGTGGGTGCATTTGGTCGCATCAT
>JAULJZ010033207.1:0-14966 GCA_032270985.1 Heliamphora pulchella
GTTTATTTCTCCATACGAAAATGAACGAAAATACAAAATGTTGACCCCTTGGTGGTAAGAATATGATACCTCCAAGCCAATATATGTGCTCCAAGAACTCCTCTAGGGCAAGCAAAAACACGAATGAGGCTCAGAAAGTATAGGATGGATGGGAGAATATCGAACGGGAGAGTGTTTTAACAGAGTTTAGGCCTCTAGGTATGTCTCTCTCTTGTTTCTGCTTGGAATCGCTGCCTATTTTTAGGCAAGTCGAGCAACACAGACCCTTCTGGGATGTTTCCACCTGCCCAAAAGGGGGTAATAGTGACGGTCGCCACCTTTTTGCTTTTGTACAGTGTAGGCCGCTACCTTTTTGGTAGTGAAAAGGACAATCGTGACTTTCAAAAGTCACAGCCTAGATAAAAATGCAACGGCCGTGACAAAGAAAGTCACGACTTGATTTAGGATTTTCAAAAAAGGTTACGGCCATGAGAGGAAGGACACAGCCTGTTCTAGGATTTTCAAAAAGGTGAAGGCCATGTGAATGGAAATGTCATAGCTTGAAGGTTTTTTTTAGGATTTTTTTGGGTTTTGAGCCATATTCCTGATTTTGCTTGCTTTGAGGGTATCTTTGAGCATGATTCTCATACTTTCATCATTGAGACGCATTCGAGATGGATGCCTAAGATTTAACTTAGTCAGATTGGGGTGTCTACATAGCCACACCACCAGCACGGACTGCTACTTCTACTGCTGCTGCTACTGCTGCTTCTACTACTGCTACCTCTTCTAGAGCCGATGGGGTCGACGGGGTCGTCATTCGGGGAGTCATCTCAGGACAGCTACGTGGTCTAGAGGAAGAGGACGCGATAGAAGAGACCTTTCTGATCTACCATACTGTTGAGGATTTCATTTCTCTTCTTTTTTGTTCCTGAAAGCCTACGCGCCTATTCTTTCCTAGGCTTGCGTGCCTATTTGATACATTTTAATACTCTGTTATGATCACACTAACATACTGCTCTGATTCACTATTCTGGTACACTGCCTCGACACACACTACATAGATACACGCTGATCCACACTGATAAACTATCTTCGACACACTGCATAGATACTATGGTTGGGGCCTTCGTGCCTTGGGTTCTTCTTTTGGCCTATGTGCGTGACACACATACACACATTTCTTTACTTTTGATGAGTTAGGCTTTCAAGCTCTTTGGTTTACACTTTTGATTATCATAGATGTTTAGACTCTTTTATGACATGAAAATTACTCTTGAATGCTTAAACTTTGATTATGCATGATATATGATTCGTGAGTTGTGATCATGTTATATAAACTATTTTTCATTATTGTGAGTTGTTTTTGAATCGTTGACGGCGATTTGGGCACATTGACAAAATGGGAAGAGGCTATCAAATTTATCTACATAAAAAGGTTACGGCCGCGAGTTTTAAACTCGCGGCCGTGGGTTTCCAATGTAGCGGCTTGTGTTTTCATGGAAGAAAGTACGTGGCCTGAGCTTTTGAACATTACGGCCATAGGATTTGAGGAGGAAACATGACGGCCGTGAGATGTGAAATTAACGGCCATAGGAAAAAGATGGCGGCCGTGAGAAAACCTTTTGGCGCGAAACTTTTGAGCAGATTCTGTCATTTCCTCCATTTTTTGTTCTATAAAAAGGTGTCACTGTTCCAAACCTCCACTATTCTGGATATCTTGCACTTTCTTTGCATTCTTCACAGCCCACTCTTACAACAACTTTCTATTGGCTTGGATGAGCAACTTTTCTCCAGTTCAGCGCAAAAACTTCTTCAACTTTGGCTTAGATGTGTTATTCTTTCTGCAAATCATGAGGGTCGATTCGCATCTTCTACGAGGAGCAGCCCAACTGTGGGACCCTGAGGTACATGTCTTTCATTTCGATGTTGAGGAGCTATGTCTGACAGTAAAGGATTTTTTGGCCATTCTAGAGATTTTGGGCCGAGAAGAGGTCATAGTCCCTACGCTTTTCTCGAGTCCTAGGGACAGGTTGATGCAACTTTATGGCTATTCCAAGCGTGAGGCTTCTCTCATTACCCATGACAAGTTTCTCGATGTGGCACGAATCATAGACTGCTTCGGACCTCGAGGATCTCTTGAAGACTTCTCTTTTTAGCTTCAGCACCAATATGCTCTTTGTATCTGTCTTCTGACTCGTTTCCTCTTGTGACCTTCAGACCAGCGACCTACCTCTTCTTTAGTTGATGTGGCTTACCAGATTCACAAGGGCCGAGATCCTGTCCCGTGAGTCCTTACTGAAACACTCCTTGGGCTTGGCGTAGTCCATACTAAGGGTGCCCCTTAATTCACTGGTAGTACTCTTCTACTGCAGGTATTCACTCGTCTATCCTTTTTCTGTATTTCTCTCGAGTTTTTCCACTTAGCACTCCTTTTTCTATGTTTTTCTCAAGGGTTTTTTTGCTTAACTCTCCTTTCTCTTTGTTTCTCTCAAAGTTTTTTCGCTCAACTCTCCTTTTTCTATGTTTCTCTCATGTTTGGCTGATAAAAAAGGTGAATCTACTAGAAAAGCCAGTATCTGATAGTTACAACATGAAATCCTTCACTCATCGTCAGGTTTATCATCTATGCTCCACCAAGGCTGCTTGGAAGGATTATCTGAGTTCTTTGACCGGGGAGGACATCTCTTAGCTATGCCCCTGGCTAAAGATATCATTTATGACTACTGCCACTGTGGGTCACTCGGTTGTTCTGTTGGCCGGCTTGAAGCTAGCCACTTTCTATCATCCTTATCGCATCCTCTATCAGTTCGGGCGTTCTCAGATTCGACCCGAGACTGTCGTAAGCCATCTGTATAGTTCTCTACATCGGGCTCCTTTCTTGGGTCAGTACTAGTGGGCCTGGTCTTCTCGACTGAAGATACTGGTTGGTAGGGATTTCGATAACAGGCTTTCTGAGGGTTACAAGGTTTAGCTGCAAGCGGAGATAGAGCGTGGGATAGGACAAGGAGGAGATGCAAAGAGGAGGAGAACTTGATTTTATTTTGCTGCGTCCTGATATCTTGCTTGTTTTCCTTTTTAGTTTCTTGGGATGAGGATTTGTGTGCCTCTCTTGCTTTTAAAAATTGTATCGGTAAAACTTATCAATTAAAGTTTCTCTATTTTTGGTTTGTGGTGTCTTCTGAAACTGTTCTTTAGATTTTTGTTTTTGCAATGTAATTAGTTTATTAGAAAAACTTAAACAAGCTTATGAACTTAATCAACTACTTGAAACATAGTTACAAAGAAGAAATTTTAAACAAAGGTTTGGGCCGAACTTCTGACAAAAGCTGCCTACATATCCCAAAGAGAGAATCAGGCCATAACGTAGTTCGAGGCTCGGGTTTCACTCAGGTATTCCTCTCTTCACAGGTTTTCTTCACTAATGGGTGCAATGAAACATTTTCGTTCAGATCCATGAGAATAGCAGCACCTCCTGACATCATGGCCTTGATAAGGTAAGGTCCAGCCCAATTTGGTTTGAACTTGCCTCTTGGGTCAAAGATTGGAGCTTTGATCTCTTTGAGGACCAAGTCGCCTTCCTTTAAGTCCCGGGACTTAACCTTCTTGTAAAATGCCCAAGCTATTCTCCTCTAATATCCCTGAATGTGAAATAGGGCCCTAAGTCTTCTTTTGTCAAACAAGAGAAATTCTTCAAATCTGCCCCTTTGCCACTCTCACTCGAGAATGCTACTTGCAACCATTATTCTTAAGGATAGGATTTCTAACTCGATGGGCAGGATTACTTCCATTCCATAAACCAAAGCTTATGGCGTCACCCCAATAGAAGTCCTGATCAACGTTCGATACCCCCAAAGTGTGAATGGTAGCTTTTTAGCCAGTCATTGCTTCCCTCTCTCATTTTTTGTAGGATCTTCTTCACATTCTTATTTGTGGCTTTCACGACTCCGTTGGTTTGTGGTCTGTACGGCAAAGATTTGTGGCTAACAATCCGATACTCCTTCAAGAGATCTAAAACTTCTCCTTGAAAGTGGAAACCATTCTCGAAAATTATCTCATGTGGGACTCCGTACCGATAGATAAGATTTTTCTTGGCGAACCTAGCTACTTGGGAGGCCTTCAAGACTAAGTAAGAGGCAGCTTCGACCTACTTCGTGAAGTAATCAATTGCTACGAGAATAAACTCGTGTCCATTCGATGCCTTGGGTGTAACTTTTTCTATCACGTTAATTCCCCAAATCGGGAACAACCATGGCGAGGTCATGTTATAAAGTTGAGACGGTGGTACGTGCATGAGATTCACGTGGATTTGGCATTTTCGGCATCTCCAGACAAACTGGTTACAGTCTGTTTCCATTGTCATTCAGAAATATCCTTGGCGCAGGATCTTCTTAGCCAGTATCATCCCACTTATGTGAGATCCACACACTCCTCTATGAACTTCTCTCACTAACTCGTGTCCTTACTCTGTGTCGACACAAAGCTTATTAACTCCCAAATATCCTCTCTTGTATAGTCTTTCTCCATAGATTACAAACTGCGCGATGAGTCTCCAGATTACCCTCTGATCATTTTTACTGGCTTGGTTAGGATACTCTTCCTTCTCAATGAAATTCTAAATATCGTGATACCATGGTAGCCAGTCATTAGCTTCTTGGGTAGCGGCGATGTTGTTGATTGTAGGTGTATCCCACTTTTAAATTTTCAAAGGTCTCGTCCTTACCCCGGGTGGTATGTCTACCATTGATGTCAAAGTAGCCAGGGCATCAGCGAACTTATTCTGTAGTTTTGGGACATGAATGAATACCACACTTTCAAAACTGGGGATCATTAGCTCGAGTTCTCGGTGATACTGGATCAATTTTTCTTCTTTAACCTTCCACTCTCCTTTTGCTTGGGAGACGACCAAAGCTAAGTCTCCTATAACCTCTAACTTTCTTGCCCCTAGTTCCAAGGCAGCTTCCAACCCAGCTAAGCAAGTTTTATACTCAGCCTGATTGTTAGTAACCTCAAAACTCAACTTAAAAGCCAAAGAAATATGAAAATTATCAGGTGTGATAAAAAGTATCCCTATCCCGTACCCGTACTGGTTCGAGGCACTATCGTAATAGAGAGTCCACAGATTCTTCTCAATTTTCAGCACTTGCTCATTGAAAAACTCAAAATCGGGTTCTTTTTCTCCTTCATTAGGGTGGTTAGCCAAAAATTCTGTAACAACTCTCGCTTTCATAGATTTCCTTGTGACGTACTGCAAGTCGAATTCAGCTAGCATGAGCAACCAATGGGCTAACTTTCTTGTTAGTGCTGGCTTCTTGAAGAGGTATTTGAGCAGGTCTATCCTTGAGATTAGAACAACTCGATATGCTAGCATATAATGGCATAACTTCCTGGACACCCAGACTAGCGCCTAGCAAGTTTTTTCTAAAGGTGTGTACCGACGCTAACAATCTATTATCTTACTCAAGTAGTAAATAGCACTTTTACTTTGGCTCTGTCTTCTTGTGCAAGCATGCATCTCATTGCTGAATCAATCACTGATATGTATAGTGTCAGAGGATTGCCAGGTTCTAGTGGTGACAGGACCAGAGAGTTTTGCAAGTATTCCTGTATGGCTTTGAAAGCGTTCTAACACTGTTGATCCCACTGAAACTTAGTTCTTTTCTTCAAAATTCAAACCAGAGGTTCACAGGTGGTGGTTTTCTTGGCAATAAATCGGCTGATGAACTGAATTTTCCCTAAGAAACTCCTTACGTCCTTCTTGGTCCTTGGAGAAGGCATTTCAAGAATAGCTTTGATCTTTAACGGGTCCACCTCTATGGCTCGCTGCGTGATCATAAATCCAAGCATCTTTCTTGCCATAACTCCAAAAGCACACTTCTGCGAGTTTAGACGCTTCCTGTATTTTTTGATCCACTCGAAGAACTTTCTTAGTGCGATGACATGCCCTTCTCAGGTCTTGGACTTCACAATCATGTCGTCCACGTATACCTCAACTTTCTTGTATATCATGTCATGCAATAAGGTGGTTGCAGCCCATTGGTAGGTTACTCCCACGTTCTTTCGGCTGAACGGCATGACCCTATAACAATAGGTGCCCCAAGGTGTGGTGAAGGTAGTCTTCTCTCAGTCTTTTGACGCCATCAAAACCTAATTGTTCCCTGAAAATCCATCCATGAAAGACAAGAGCGCATTCTTGACAGTGTTGTCTACCAATACGTCTATGTGGGGGAGAGAAAAGTTATCCTTAGGACTAGCCTTGTTGAGATCTCTGAAGTCGACACACACTCAGATCCTTCCATCTTTCTTTGGTACTGAGACGATGTTGACAACCCACTTCGGATACTTCGTAACCATGAGAAATTCAGCATCTATCTACTTAGTAACCTCCTCCTTAATCATGAGTGCCCAATCTAGCCTGATCCTTCTGAGCTTCTGCTTGACGGGCTTAGCGTCAGGGTAAAGGGGAATTTGGTGTTGTACGATGTTAGGGTCTATGCTAAGCATATCTTCGTAGGACCACGCAAAAACATCTTTAAATTCTTTCTATAGAAAGATTTATTGCTCACGTTCCTCTAAAGACAGCATAGAACCAACCTGAACTATTTGTAGATCTTTTTCATTATTAAGATTTATCAAAACAGTTTCTTCAATTACAAGTTCAGCTCGCATTTTTTCTTCCTTTTCAATTAAAAGTTTTAATTTTTGGGGGATATCCTTCGTGAATTCATTAAAATCTTCGGAATCAAGACAAGATATTTGAGACATAGCAAACTAAGCAAAATCCGATTTCATTTCATTAATATCAAGAGGGGTTACAACTTGAGACTCAAGACAAAAGGGGCTTGGGATGCCAGCAAACGCATTCCCGACGGACTCGTTGTTACAAGCATTGTTCACAGACTCTGTGAAAACAAGTTCAACAGACTCGGACTCCAACTCACTTGTTACATCATGTATAAGAAAAGACTCAAAACCTCACTCTTTTTCATTTTAATAGCATTCATGATAAGTGTGGTATAATCCCCAGATGCGTTGACTTCCATCATCAGCATGTCCTTGTCTTCATCATTGCTTATACGCACTCATGCCATCTCTACATCGAAGAAAGAACTCAGATCTCCTTCCTCGCAATAAACTAACCAGTTTATCGGTACTTTCTCAGTGAATCCCATCTTCCATATTTCTGCTTCTTCCTCACTATCAGACAACGAATGGCCAAAAAAGATTTTCACCCCTAGCAGATTTTGTTTAATCTTCTCCTCTATCCACGGTTTGGAATATCCACAGTAAGGGAAATCATCCCCTTCTTTGACAAAGCGCCCATTTGATGTTGCCCCATATTTTCCCATCTCCGACCCTTCCATCTCCGACTTGTACCCTAGTCCGTATCCATGATGATTGTGATACACGGGGATTGGTTCTGAGATCCCTTGTAAGTGCTTTCCTAGTCTCATTCCTAAAAATAGGGCATTACTTTCATCATTGCTACAACCTTCAGGTTCACATAGTTTTCCTCCTCGTTCATCAGAACTTGGATAGCCTTAGTTCGTCAAAGTCGAACCCATTCAGAAGGAGGTCCTCTTCTCCATACTGAATCTCGAGTAGCGGGGTAGTGTATTTGATCGGGGTCGGCAAGACAGATTCGCCCAGAATAGTGACAGTTACTTCTTCCTTGATCAGCTTCACCTTTTAGTGCAGGGTCGACGGAACTGCTCTAACTGTCGGATCATGTAGCTATGTTCTTCCTAACAAAATATTAAATAAGATTGGCACATCGAGAACATGGAACTCTACTTCACTTTCTAAAGTTCCCACAATTACCAATCCCAATATCTCTTCTCGTATTGTCATATGCACGTACCCCTTACGTGCTCGGCTTGAAGTCTTGCATCTTCAGTCCCAAACAATAAACAGTTCGTAGTAGACACACGTTCAGAGCTGAACCATTGTCGACTAAAATGACTAGCACCCATTCCCCTAAACACTGAACGGTTAGGTGCAATGGCTTGTTGTGAGACGGTCCCTCGGTAGGAAAGTCTTTATTGCTGAAGGCGATAACATTAGACTATTTCTCGGGTATATGCATCCCAACTAACTGGTCGGGGGAGACGTCGATTGGTATGTACACGATGTTCAAGGATTTTAAGACGGCCTATCGGTGCTTATGGGATGCTAGAAGTAACCCCAAAATGCTCACATTGGCCTGTGTCTTCTTAAGTTGCTTCAAAACTATGTCCTCTTCATTATTCTGCGTCTCTGCTTGCTTCCTTGGTTCTTCCAGGCCCCTATGTTGCCCCTTCTCCAACTGTGCAGGCTTAAAATACCTCCTATTTCTTGTCAGATGCTCTATCTACTCTTCAGGTTCCCAAATACTTTCAAATTGGTCGGTTATTTCTCGAATTTTGGCCACTAGGTATCCTTTCTCTCGAAAGACCTAGAAATCATCTTCACTAGCTTTCTCTCCATTTACTCCTTCATCTTTCTAGAAATCTTCCTCAATTTCCATCACGTTTTGTAAAAATTAATCAGATTCGTCGTCGATATCGATCTCTAATTCAAAGAGTTGTGGCAGTGATACCCTATCAAACGGGGCTTCAT
The DNA here is from genome assembly GCA_032270985.1 of Heliamphora pulchella. Classification (NCBI taxonomy): domain Eukaryota; kingdom Viridiplantae; phylum Streptophyta; class Magnoliopsida; order Ericales; family Sarraceniaceae; genus Heliamphora; species Heliamphora pulchella. Next base: position 8,578 of record JAULJZ010033207.1, read on the forward strand.
AATCGTATGGTGCGGAGGGCCCCAAGGTTCCCATGGGCCTCCATGGTCATATAGTTCTTTGATAATCGAGTACCATTCTAGCACTTCCCCTCCTTCATCGTATTCTATGTCTATGAATTCCTGCTCTATTTCTTCTAATCCCACATGTCGTTCCCTTCTTGGTACTCCACTTCGAGAGAACATAAGTTCGGTCCCTCTGGTAGAGGTGTTCTCGATTTTAGCTCATGAAGAAGAACGATGTATACGGAAAGGTCAAATACAGAACTTGCAGTTCCCAATAAATTCACTTGGGGTGAATTCTCCTCTTTCTCTTTCTACTCCTTCTCGATTTTCTCACCGACTAATGGATCTTCTTCCTACTTACTCTCGTTGTCAACCTTCTTTTCCTTTGAGGATTCTCATATTTCTGATACTATTTTTCCCAACTCTTTTGTTCTGAAACTTGGGTTGGATTCCCTCAACCAAGCTGCCCCTTGATGTCGTGCTGCATCGTCGCTCAGAACAGTCGGGACATGCCATTTGATATCAATTCTTACTTCCTCCAACTCATCTAACGCCTCAAGATGGGCCAGATCCTATTAAGGTTGTATACTAAAAATCATGAATTTTGTTAGTTTTAATATTTAATTCTATTTTTAATAAAATTATTTTTCTATTTTATAAGAATCTTAATGAGTAATGAATGCAATATCATTTTTTTAAATGTTATGCATGGATGTCTTTTATTCTATATAGTATTTAATCTTATATATAGAGTATGGTTTGCACACAGAAGACCAGATTATAAATTTTTACAGAATATAAGTCTTAGTTCACAGTTTAGATGGATTTAGACAAACATCGGTACGATTATAGTACAGAGTATTAGTAGACCTGTCTTGGTTACGAAAAATAGATAATAGTACCATTTATTGTTCCGACTCGCTATGCTAGTACACTTTGTGTGTATTGAATGGGACCACATTGAGGTAATTAATTTTATATTGACTATATAAATTAATTTACACCCCGAGATTATTATGAGTGCTTATACTCTTAAACTTGAAATAATTATTATTTGCGTGTATTTGATATTCGTTATTTTGATTCATTAGAGGGTGTGATCTTTTATGGGTTAATAGTCCCAGTGAGTTGGATAGTGGTATTAATTATATGGTGAGTATTAATTATTGACGAAACTCACGTTCCGATTGTTTGCGATTAACGATATTAAAGAAGTTTATAAGTTTTAACTGGGCCAAACCTTGCAGGTGGATTTAATTATTTGGCCGTCAAATAAGTTAAACGAAAAAGCTTAAAAAAATTTTAATATGCCGATTAAATTAAATTATCAGTAATTAAACTTAATTAACGAGTATCGAAAATCTTAATATTAAGAGATGAGTTAAGTATTTAATAACTAGAGCTCGAATAATCGATTTTGAAAATGTGGCTGGGAGTGGAATCACGATTCTTTAATGATATGAATTGTAATTTATGTTTTTATGAAATTACCTCTGGGTCAAACAGTTTTCATAATTACATTAGAAGTCCAAGTCATATTCATTCTATAGGTCCCTACTGTAACCCTATATATATGCAGTTATGCTAAACCCTAATCATAAGTAGTCTTTCAAGACTAGAATTTTCCCGTAAACCTAAAGTTGATTAGTTTAGCAGGTTCTAATTCACGAAGGATCGTAGCTCACCCTACATTCGTGATATGCATCGGGAATACGGTAGAAGGCTTGATCGGGGTTTCAACTCGAATGATTCAGAATCGTAGTTTTTGTAGTAACTGAAATTATTTTACCAAATTTTGAAAGGTATAATCCCGAATCTAACTTTGGGAGTACGAATTTTATTTTGATCATTTGACATCAAAAAATTTTAAACTGGAGCTTGGTTTGGCAATTGCCTATCTAATATTTTTATTAAAAAAATCGTATTCAAATCAATGATCTTGGCAGTTTGCCTCCAACTATTGGTATAAAGCCATTTTGATTTATGAATATGGTTTAATCGAGGGATCGGGTAGCTTTAGAACTATGCTAACTTTGTTTTACAGGCGTTCTAATTTCGATTTTATAATCATTATTTTATTCATATTTGATTGAATGGTTGAATGATGATTATTATTGATTTTTAATCACGAAGGTTGATCGTGTTAGTTTTACACTTTTTATATCGATTGTGAGCCTTCGGGACATAGGTTTCGATGTAAAAGTTTTTTATATTCTCTATATATTGTTCGATGTATGTAAGAACAGGTTCGAAGGTCCAAGAACACAAAGAACAGGCAGCGGCAAAATCGACAGCTACGACGGTGGTTTCGGGATTTTTGGGCCACGGATCGCGGTGGTTTTTCCACGATTTTGTGACAAGTTTTTCAGAAGATTTTCTACAGATTTTAGGCATAAAAAATAGCAACAAAACAGATTCGAAAAATAGTAAAAAGCCGGCACAAAATAGCCTTGGCGATGGCGGTTCAAACAACAGCAAAATAGGGTTGAAAAATAGTCTAAAAGTGGGAGAAAAACAACTGTAAAAGACGACACAAAAACCAGCACAAGCAGCAGCGGTGGGCGACGGCACCGGGGCTGTTTTCGAGGCTTTGGGACTATTTTTGGGGCGTTCTTCTGGGCTTCATGTGTCTATATATTAGTGCTAAAAATAATAGAAAATGGGAGTCGAAACGATCACAGAACGAGAGAGAAACGACAACGGCATGGCCGGCGATGGCTGTTGGTTTTGGGATGGTGGTGGCCAGCTGTTTGGCTGATATGGCTCGGGACGGTGATGTATTTGTATAACACTACATCTCGAGAAATCCTGATACGATTTGGATGTCGCGGGCTGATTCTGATAAGAATTGGAAGATTAAGAGTTAATCTTTAAACATGAGACTGAAACATAATAGAGTTTCGGTTTGATCATAAAATTGGGATATATGCATATCTTATATTTATATTTATTTAAACTGCGTGGATGATATATATCTATTTTATTTATTTTTGTTAATTTTAATTAATTCAAAAAATTCGATTTTAATTAAATCTTGTAAAAGGAAAATAAAATAATTTTTTTTTATTTAACAAGTTTTAATTAAAAAGAAAAAGTTTAGATATTTTATTTTTTTACAAAATAACACGTTTAAGATAATTTTTAAATAAAATAGATATCTTGGATAAACGTAAAAATTAATTCCGTATTTTGAATTAATTAAAAGAAAAAGTTTAATTTTAATAAATTATTATTTTTCAGAAAAATGTGTAAATGAAAAATAAAATTAAATACTTGATTTTTTATTTAAAATTAATTTTTTTAAAAAAATAAAAATTTTAGAATATTTTATTTATTACACATTAAAACACAAAAAAATGGTTTAAAAAATTAAAATCTTTTAGATCGTATGGTTTTCGAAATTAATAAATTTATTTTAATTAAATAGTTTTTTATAACCCTCAAAAAAAATTTAAAAAAACCTAGTGGGAGAGAAAATTTATTGATAGATAAATTTTGCGGTCTTCATCACTAGTTCGTAAGTGATATAATTAATTCTGCGTGTTGGCAGTAAGGCCTTCTTCCCCATCGGACATAATTAATTGCGGTATCACCGGTACGAACCTCCTTCATGAATAATTCTGAATAATCGTTAGTGTAGATTACTTTTACATCTGAATGGTTCATTGCGAAGCAATTGGTTCGGGATTACATGGTAGTTAACACTTAGCTGTAAATAATATTATCCTCTCCATTTGAATTACTGCTATTATTTACTAGACCGAAACTACATTAGATATTTAATTTTTCCTAGCACGGTTTGTTGCCTAAATAGTAAAATTAATATGAATTGACTTGTCTAGACAAACGATAGATAGTACATGTCCTCTCATCGATGCATTCTATTCATGTTGGAGGCAAGACTACCAAGATCTTTGTTTTTGCAAACGATTATCTGAAAAAATTAACTGGACGGGCAAACGCCAAAATGGGCTCCAAATAAAACTTTTGATGGCGAACGATCAAAATAAAATCTGTGCATCCGAAGTTAATTTAAAAGAATATCTTTTTACCGGTCGAATCTTCAACTATGATTTGAATCCAAGTTAAAACTCCTGTCAAATCTTCTATTATAGGGTGGGTTACAATCTATCAAGAATGCGTACCGGTAGAACGAGAACAGCTTTAGTCTTAGAACATAAGTTATAAAACTGGTGTAGTCTACCCACATATTTATAGGGCTACAACAGGGACCTGGAGAGTAATTATGAGTAAGACTTCCAGTGGAATACAGACATGTATCAACGATTTTCACAATTAAGTAAATCTCGTAGCGGTATCTGCAATTATGAAAAATTAGCAGTGATTTTTGTAATTTTCTTAAAATACTGAATTACAGTTTACACCACTAAAGAACTATAAATGCACTCTGACCCATAATCTCAAGACCATCTTGCATTGAGCTCCTATTATTAAATGCTTACCATTTCTCCCCACGTTAAGATTTCTGATACCTGATAATTAAATTGAATTACTGACAATTTAATTTAATCGACATCTTGATATTCCTTAACCCCTTCTGTTTAACTTATTTGACCGCCGGATAATCAAATCCACCTGCAGGGTTTGGTCCAGTCAAAACTTATAAGTTGTTTTAAGGGGGTATCGTCAATCCTGATCTTTCGAAACGTTGATTCCGTCAATAATTAATATTTGACATATAAATAATACCGCTATCCAACTCACTGAAAATATAAACTCATACAAGATTGCACTCTCTAATGAATCAAAATAATGAATATTAAATATACGCAAATCAATAATTATTTCAGGATTAAGAGGATAAACACTATTCATAATAACCTTGAATGGTGAATTAATTTATATAGTTAATATAAAATTAATTAGTCCAAATATCCCATTTAATATTAACAAAGTGTACTGGCACATAGAGTCGGAACAATAGACAACGCTATTATTTGTTCTTCGTAATCAAGACAGGCCTATTAAAATTCTGTGTTACAATCGTACTGATAGTATGTCCATTTTCATCTAAACTGTGAACATAAAATTTATATTTTGTAATAACTTAAAATCTGATCTTCTGTGTTCAAGTCGTACTCTACACACCAGATTAAATACTATACAGAATATCGGACATCCATGTATAACATTAAAGAAATGATACACATACATTACTCATAAAGATTCTTATAAAAAAATTAATTTTTTTAAAATAAAATTAAATACTAAAAGCATGTTTTTCAGTATACCAACTCTAACAATTTTCCACTTATACTCAAAATTATACTGCCATACATCTGACTCCCATACCCTCTACATAATTATCAAAAGTCTTAACCAGTAAGCTATTTGTAAAGGATCTGCAAGGTTGTCTCCTGATGTAAGCTCTATGTCTAACTAGAAATCTAAGTCTGTGTACCCCAAAGGTACTAGACTGTTTGCCTGATAAACCAACATATATAATCTTTAGTCCTTTTCAGGTACTTGATTATATATTCTTTATCGCAGTCCAATACTCCTGCCCTGGATTAGACTGATATCTGCTAACCATGCCGACGACAAAGCAGATATCGGGTCTAGTGTAGAGCATAGCATACATGAGGCTTCCTACTGCTGAAGCATAAGGAACCGCCTTCATCTTCTCTATCTTATCAGGTGTCTTAGGACACTGATCCTTAGATAGAGTGATTCCATGCCTGAAAAGAAGAAACCCTTTCTTGGAATCTTGCATACTAAAACGAGTAAAGATATTATCGATATACTTTACTTGTGATAAGCCCAACATTTTTTGTTTCTGATCTCGCATAAGCTTGATCCCAAGGATGTGACTGGCCTCTGTTAAGTTTTTCATATCGAACTGCTCAGATAACCATACTTTAACCATAGATAATGCCCCACATCATTTTCAATGAGGAAGATATCATCTACATAAAGTACTAAGAAGATCACCACACTTTCGACACGCTTCTTGTACACACTGGACTCATTCGGACTCTAATCAAAATCATAAGACTTAATAGCTTGATCAAACCGAGTGTTCTAAGACCTTGATGCCTGCTTAAGTCCATAAATAGATCTCTTAAGCTTACACAACGTGTGTTCCTAGCCTTTTACAATGAATCTGTCTGCTTGTATTATATAGATACACTCATCAAGACTTCTGTTAAGGAAAACTATCTTGACATCCATTTACCATATTTCATAGTCGATATGAGCAGCAATGGATAAGAGAATCCGAATAGACTTAAGCATGGCTACAAGCGAAAAAGTTTTTTCATAATCAATTCCTTCTTTCTGAGTGAACCATTTAGCAACAAGCCTAACTTTGAAGGTTTCAACCTTCCCATCTGCTCCTCTCTTTTTCTTGTAGATCCACTTGCATC
>JAULJZ010033217.1:0-63016 GCA_032270985.1 Heliamphora pulchella
GGGACATACATAAATATAAATAAAGGGATATTCTAACCATTCATTCATATTTACATACGTTAGTTATTACATCATAAGTGAATTTTATACCTTTCAAAAGTACGTAAGTATTACAATTCCACCAAGAATTTTCAACAATTAAACTAAGCGCGAGAAATCTGAATATAAAAACGAAAGCAAAAGCTTCAACTCCTCAGAATGCATCAGCTGGATTCGTGTGCTCTTGGGACTCACCCCATTCTTCAAACTCTTCTTCTCCCTCTGAGATGACTTCCTCCTAGAACTCCTACCTGTGGTACGAATGCCATGAGCCAAGGCCCAAAAGCAAAACACTCCAACCTTCTAACTAATCTCACGGCACAAAGTTCACCGCAACACATACCATATAACACCCAGTACATTTTATAGTCAATGAGACAGACAAATTTATGACAGAATAGTAGATAAGTCAATGAACATGCGTGTATGAAATGCAGATGCCCAACCCAAAATGCACCTAGATAAGAAATAGGAATTCCACACCAGGAATCACCAGAGTAGACTTAATGGGACTTGATCACCAAAGCCATCATCGCGCCTCGTTGCGAATAGTAATCACATCGCCTGGCGTCATGCCACAACTGTTTTACTCAATGGCAACAGCGTGGGGTCTGTGCCATACTCCAGGCCAACCTTATCACTTCTTCAGGACTTATTGTCATTGCCTCAGGAACTTATTGTCACTGCCCTCAGGGACTTATTATCACTGCCCTCATATATCAAGCGATTTGTTCCACCTTAAGACTCGTGATGCCTTCGCCAGTGTCAACCCAATGTCTAGGAGATTTCAAGAAACGTTCACATTAAACAAAGTACCAAGATGATGGATTTAGGACAACCCTAATTGGGCTCTCTCCGAATTACCACCGCAGTGGGGTTAGGCCAGCCAAATTAGGTTCTCTCTGACTTACCCAAAATCCAAATTTTCAAAATCAGAATGCTAGCGACGAACCCATGGTGCCCAACAATATTCATAAACTATTTCTGTAACACTGGGGACGCACCCAGGGTGTATAAACCAAAATCATTTCCAACACCAGGGACGCACCCAGGGTGTATAAACCAAAATCATTTTCGAAAATGGCAACCAGGGACTCCCTAGACTCAGAATCTAGAAGAATGATCTCAACACAGCGCATCCCAACAACGGTTTGCACAGATAGACTCCAACATGCCAAGATGCAAATGACAATGCTCATGATGTGTACCATTGATTTCAGTGTAACAATTTATATTATGGCATTAACTTAGCATGACAATTTTCATGGTACAATGCACAAAGCATAAAGTACACGCATGTGAAGCATGAACTACAATTCATAAGATATGATTCAACATGATTGCATGGGTTCTCAATCATCATATATTCACTTAGAAACATTAATTGACTAATTCAATCAATTATCTTACAAAAACTAGGGTCTCATAGCAAAGGGTGCTCAAACCACACTTAGCAACTTTTAAGGCTAAAACCAAGCATTAAATTAAAAGGGGCGATAAAGTTTTAGGATCTAGACTTGGGATTAAACTATGATTTTTATACACCACTTAGATAAAACTATATCCTACAAATCTCATGTTTGTCACTAAGGCCAAATTCTATGGCAAGGGGGTGAACATTTCATACTTAGCAATAACGGTTCAGCACTTACTTCAAGATTTTACCAAAAACTAGCTTCTGTTGCTCTCGGTTTTGGGGTATCAAATGAAGTCCAAATAATCCCATTTTTTAGTATGCTCTAAATTAACGTGTCCTATACAAGTTTCATGTTTTGATCTAAGGGTAGTTGTTTAAAACAAGTTAGACTTTTTGGCCATTTTGAAAAGTAGGTTCTGTCAGCAACCAAAACTCAGTAAAGCTGGTTTTCAACTGAGGGTTTAAAACGGTTTTGGGGTACCATCCCGAGGATTTAAGGTCTGATATTTGGGCAGTAAATAATTCAATATGTTATCTACAAAGTTAATGTAGACCACTTTTGTAATAGGTCACTCAAAATAGGGGTTTTGGTCCATATAAAAATATGTGACAGAATGTTCTTCGAGGGCTGAAAATCAACAGAGCCTTTAAAGGGGATTTTGACCTATCAAATCTCAATATTTTGTTCTAATTTTCGGTGTGTTGATAGATATACAATATTTCTACAACTTCCATGTTTTGACCAAGGTTCGGATCACACTCTAAACTAGGGTTCTCAGATCAGTAATGTTGACTGGTCAGAAAATGTCACACTTTGGTAAAATTGCAATATCTTGAGTTCTGGTGTGAAAATGTATTGAAACCAACTTTGGATGATAGATAACACAATAATATAACTCTGGACATAAAAATCATACTTAGATCAATTTCTACATTGAGTTATGATATTTCAAATCTCATGGCAGAAACATCAAAGTTCTAAAAAATTAAGCCTCTTAGGGTTTAGGTCTTCTACTTGTGTCATGTCATGGTTTTGTTCTATTTTCTTGCATGCTTGTGATTATAACTTCAATGCAGATACTTTGATTTGTGCATTGGATTGTAGAATCGATTCTTAGATTGTTGACTCGGGAGCATCATTCCATAACACTCTTTGCATGGATATTCTTCACGGGTATGTGAAGGGAAATTTTAGAAAGGTGTATCTCGGAGTCGAAGAGGTTTGCAGTATAGTTGGGAATGGTGAAGTATAGATCACATAGGCTAACAGTACATTACTAAAGCTAAAGAATGTTAGACGCGTGCCTAGTCTAACAAGGAACTTGATTTCAGTGGGTCAGTTGTCAGAATCTGGAATTGTGACATTGTTCAGGAGAGATTCCTAGAAGATGAGTAAGGGGTCATTAGTCTTGGCCCGAGGGAAGAAGGGGGTACACTGTATGTATCCTTAGGTTCTTATAGCAGCATAACAATGACAACATCAAAAGGAGACACAGCACATGGCACAGGAGTCTCGGTCACATGAGTGAAAAGGGGATGAGAGTTATGACACAAAAGAAAAGTTACCGGGTATTGAGTCAGTGGACCTAAAATTCTGTGAAGATTGCATCTTCGAAAAGCAGAAAAAGGTTAGCTCTACAAAGAAGGCAAAGACTTCAAAGGTAGACAGATTAGAGCTGGTGCATGCAAACGTATGTGGACCTATTTGGGTACCCTCTATAGGTGGCTCGAGGTACTTTATAACTTTCATTGATGATGCTACTAGAAAGTTATGGGTTTATTTTTGTAAGAATAAGTCAAACGTGTTTGGTATTTTCAAAACTTGGATGGCATTTGTTGAAAATGATACAGGTTTGAAGTTAAAGTGTTCGGTGAGTATTGCAGCAGGGAATTTGAAGATTATTGTGTAGTTAACGGGATTGGGAGATTGAAAACTATTTCAATGAAATCGTGGCAAAACAGAGTGGCAGAACACATGAATAGGACAATCATGGAGCGTGCCCAAAGTATGAGGCTATATGCTAGGTTGCTAAAGTAGTTTTGGGCAAACGCAGTGAATACAACAGCATACTTGATAAATATGGGGCCTTCAATTGCACTGAATTGTGGATTTCCAAAAGAAGATTGGACCAAAACAGAAGTAAAGATTTTCCATTTACGCATTTTTGGTTGCATAGCTTATGTATATATTGAGTCAGAAAATAGGAGCAAGTTAGACCCCAAGTCTTGAAAATGGATGTTTGTTGGCTACAGTATAGATAGCTACGATAATAGGCTGTGGAATCCAGAAAGTAAGAAAGTTGTAAGGAGTATGAATGTGGTCTTCAATGAGTCAATTTTGTATAAAAATAGACAAGATCAAAAGGATGACACAGCAGAGAGTCAGACTATGTCGAGGTTGAGGGATCATCTAGTAAAGTCTTGAAACCCCGAGATGTGAATAGACAGCCAACTCCACAGGCAGAGCCACATACTCCCATAATCAGGAGGTCTACTAGAGTCAACAGACCTACAATCAGATATTCACCTTCACGAGGAGGTCTCTAATTTAGTTTTGATAAGAAAAATCATGTCGAGAACTTGAGTCTTTAGCAGATCATGAAGTGCACAAAAAGAACGAGGGTTCCCAAGCCCTCGAACGTTCCAGCTTAACAGACTCATAATGATCGACATGGTTGCTTGGCAGCCTCCGCCATTGAGTAATGGTTTTGTGAGTCATGGGTTGCCATTGTTTCATCAATTGAGGAGATAGTACTGGTAACCTTCTCCTTCTTTGAGAGAAAAAGTATATCCCCATTGGGTATATCCTCTAGTGATCATTTTACTTTGAGAGATTTTTGGGGAGCATTAGTGGTGGCTGGACGAGCACTTCGTGCCCATGATTTTCTCTTATGCAGAAATGTGCTATGACTTTCATCCCCCAAAGCGGCAGATAATATTAGCTCTCCCGTAGGTCCTTCCAATTGCAAGAGGCATGGGTGAGTTAATTCCAGACTGGTCTTCTCAGGCTCTCCATCCATTTGGGAATAATATCTCGTAACGTTAGCTTCCAACATTTCTGAATCGAGATTCGATTCCTTTTGCAAATGGGGCCCATATAGAGATATCTTCCTTAGTTCTTCAGAAACCTTGACTGTCGGGATTGGATATTCCCCTCCCACTTGGAAAAGAGCTTCCATCTCGCTGTGCCCTCCTTTCTTTTCTAGAAAAACTTAACTCGGTAGCCCTTGATTATCATTGAAAGATTTAGGTAACTTATTTTTCAAAAAACCTGTAATCCCAGTATGCACAAGATTGATCGGTGTAGATACCCCAATTCGACCAATCTGAATCTTCAGCACCCATCTCAAATGTGCCTCTCAATAATGAAAGTATGAGAATCATGCTCAGGGATACCCTCAAGCAAGCAAAGACACGAATATGGCTCAAAACCCAAAAACTCTGAACAATCCTTCACACTGTGACATTCCTATCCACACTGCCGTCACCTTTTTGAAAATCCTAGAATAGGCCGCGTCCTTACTCTCCAGGTCATGACCTTTCTGAAAATCTTAAATGAAGTCGTGACTTTCTGTGTCACGGCCGTTGCTTTGTTATCCAGGCTGTGACTTTTGAATGTTATAACTATCCTTTTCACCACCATAAAGGTAGTGGCCTATACTGTACAAAAGTAAAAAGGTAGCGGCCGTTACTGTTACCCCTTTTTGGATAGGTGGAAGCGTTCCAAAGGGTGTCTGGTCTCCCACCTTGCCTATAAATAGGCAACGTTTTACATAGAAATGGGAGAGAATCAACCTAGATAACAAAACTCTATCAAAATCCATTCCCACTCTATATTTCGACATTCATCCCATACTTTTCGAGCCTTGTTCTTGTTCCTGCTTGTCTCGGAGGAGTTCTTGGAGCATGGATATTGGATCGGAGGCATCGTATTCTCACCACCGAGAAGCCATTCGAGGTGAATACTCATGCGAGGTAACCTTAGGATCTCATAACTTTTCTTAAACCCTCTTCTTCTTTCTCCGAGGGTTTCATGGATAAGCTTTCCATTATTTTGTTTCTTGTTTACCATTCACTTTAATGTAAATATTTATTTCTTTTAAGTTTTCATCATTAACAGTATCTGCATACCCGTTTGTTTCATATATTTATATTTGTTTACATCCTGTTTTGATGCTCATAAGCACACTGGACACATCAAAAACTTACTGAGGATCTGAAACATAACGGCCGTAACTTTCCTATGCCACGACCGTATGTTTTGATTAACCCACAGTGACGACTGTTATATTTGGATATACGCCGGTACATTTAGGCCTTTTTATATGGATGATCGTAACTTTTTTTTATTACGGTTGTGACATTATTTTAGGGCCAGAAGTGCTAAAACCCTTGTCAAACCTCTCTCTGTTATATGCTTTTTTTCAAGTTTGTACATTTTTTGTTGTTTTGTTTAATATTTTGTCTCTTTGTACCTCTGTCTATTTTTATGTTGGGTAATGGATGGTAGATCGGGTCTAAACCAAATGGGTTATGGTCTTTATTCTACATACCTTCATATCTATATGTTCTGAGGATCTGTTAATGTTACGGCTGCCTTATATTCCCTCATGTTTCTCACGGTCGTCATCTCCCTTTGTTACGGCCGTACAGTTTCTAAGAGATCAGTAGCATATACATGTGTTTTAAGTTCTTTGGTATTCATTTTTGATATCCTGTACTGTTTAGAATTATTACTTGCATAGAGGATGAAGGATGGTAGATCTAGCCTAAAACCAATAGGTTATGGTCTCTATCCTGCATATCCTATTCATCTGAACCTGTTTCATGCCACATGCAATGCATATACCCTTTTTGTGCCTCCCAAAAACTATGGCCGCGACATTTATTTGTTACGTTCGGGAGATATTTTCATTCTGTTCTTCATGGTAATCCTATTTTAGTCACGGCCGTCTGTTTTGTGACTATTTTTGTCACGGGTGCAACATTTGATCCTAAGGCCGTGAGTTTTTTGCATGACTAGTAGCTTAAATATGGTGTTTAAGTCTCTTTCACTTGTTCCGTACAGCCTGTTTATAACATGATAGGGACAGAAACATTATTGCATGACCCTTAGAATCTTACTTAATCGTTTACCGCTTATTTACATATTTTTCGCTTTACTTTACTCAAACATTACGTGTGGCATATTTAGAAATAACAACAAAGTTGCATGACCCTAGGATTGTAGTAAGATCTTTGTTTTATTATTTGCTTTTGTTTAAACTCTCTTTAACCTCATATTCTGTATATGTTACCTTTAAAAAGTTTATAACAAGAACCAACATTGACAAAGTAAAAGCCAACCATATGGTTGGACGAAGAGGGTTCATGACACCTTCTCTTTTTGTACCTTAGCCCCCGGACCCTCTTCTCTCTGGTTACATTTTTAAAAGACCCGCAACCTTCTTTTGTTTTCCTTGGTTTTTATCAAAAATCAAGTGGCGATTCTATTTTTTTTTTCAAAAAAGATGCTCGGATATCTTGAACTCTTTATTTTGAAAAGAAAAGAACATTTTTCTGAAAAATAATAGATATCCAGTGCATCCCCCACGTGCTCCCATCAAAGCATTCGTACACACCCCTAGCATAATGTGTGGAATCAACATGATACATATATTCTATATGTGAGTGCATGTAGAACTATTCATTATCAAAGTATAACCAAGTAATTACTGGGTAGTCTCAACGTCATCTAACATTGCTCATATATGCCATGTTTGGAGTTATGCATTAGAAGATTTGACTGTACTGTTAGTCTAAATGACTTCTAAATTGCAAGGATTCGATTTTAGGTCACAAAATCACTAGAGATGAGTCGGTAGATGCTGCAATATGTCAATTATAGTTACGAACCCTAATAGGACCAAAATCGTAAAACGAAATTTCGAAGCTAAAACCCTAATGAGGAAAATAACCTTAACCCAAGAATCTGTTAATATTACCCTAATTTAGAAAATCTTAAATCTAAAAATTCATAAAACATGAACATCACAATTACGTCCGTAAAATACCAAAATTGAACCCATGAGAAATTTTGACCTCAACTTATGACAAAAATCAAGAAATAAACAAAAAATAAAATAAAATAAAACAAAACAAAAGGCCCCTTGGCTGAAAATCAACAAGGAAGTAGGGAGACCTAGATTTTTTTATCATCATGTGAATATAGATATATATAAAACTCTAGAGTGCTAAAAGACATCCATGTCCCTTCAACACAATCATTAAATGGCAAAGTAAATCAAATAATAAATACATATACATATATTTCAAATCTAGAATATACAACCTTGTAAATTAAAATAAATCAACAAAAACCTATTATGCCAAATTTCAATAAAAAATCAATTTGACACATCATTACAAAAAAACTTAATTAAACTTATGCCTCAACACATAAATAATTAAATAATGTCATAATAATTTTAAAAATAATGTACTAAACATAAAACTAATAAATTAATTTAATTTCATAGAAAACGTAACCAAAAATCTACATTAAATCAATTTTTAGACATTTTTTCTTAATAATGTCATATAAATAATTAAAGAAGCAAAATTTGAATTTTTAGAGCCTAAAACCCCCATCACATCATCTCTCGTGTAACCAATGGGAGAGGCCCAAGCTCTTACACTTTACACCCCCAATCATTACCTCTTCCACTTGCTATTTTCTTTGAAATTAACTACTCTCCCACCACTATGGCCGAACCACCCACCCCACAAGCCTCCAAATTATGAGAATTTTAGCTAAGTATTGGAGAAGAAGAAGAATTTTAGCTAAGAAGAAGAAGAAGAAGAAGAAGAAGAGGAGAGAGAGAGAGATTCAACAATTCCAAATCCTTGAATTCCATTCTTGAAATTAAACTTGGAAAAGGTAAGAATACTCTTTAAATCCTCTCTTCTCAATTCAATCTAAATCCATCTTCATCATCTTTTAAAACTAAAATAAGAACACAAATCAAATAATTCAAGAAAAATGGGTTGATTTGGGACTATTTTGGGTTATATCTTCTAAATGTGACTTGTATATACTAGATTAATTTGATACCCATGCTCTTTCTTACATGCATGCTTGCTGAAGTTCTTGTTTTTATGCGTTATACTTATTGCATGTCAAGAACAAACTCAAATCTAAGCCGTGCAGATGAATAGTGGTTAGGTTCTTGAGTTTCATTTTCATTCCATATTTTGAACTTATTGGATCTGAATTTGAAAAATTATACCTAAATTGTGACGCTCTGTCGTCCGGGCACGTCAGGACACATGTAACTATAAATAAGGAAGATATTCTACCCGAGCATTCATAATTACATATGATAATTACTACATCATTAACGGATCAGAATTTGTTCAAAATACTTAATTATTACAGTCATCTAGAACAATCAATAAAGTTACAATATGTCCTGTGGAAGACTGAACAAAAGATCAAAAAGAGGAAATTCTTTGTCTTTAAGTGACGTTGTTGGGGTCGGCTAGCTCCTTCCACTCTTCTTGCTCCTCGAAGTCTTCTGCTCCTACGAACACTCCTTCTTCAAACTGTTATTCTTCTTCACCTGTGGCACAAATGCCATGAGCCGGAGTCCAAAAGCAAATTTTCTAAATCGTCTAACAAACTCACAATAAAATATACTACAATACATACCATATAATACCCAATACCAATTTAAGGGCAGAGAGACAGATAATTTATCACTTCCAACAGGGCAAGCACATATAAGAACAATTGTGCGAGTGCGTGATGTAAATGAATATAATACAGTTGCTCAACCCAATGTACTACCAGAATAATGTCATGAATTCTATGCTGGGAACTTAACGGTATATTGATCACCGAACCCATCCTTGCCTCGTTGCGAAGGTAAACCCTCACCTTGGTTACATGCCTTAGCCGTTTTACGCAATGGCAATGACGTAGGGACTGGCCTTTATCCAAAATTTACCCTTCCTTATTCCAGGCCAACCAATCCCATCTTAAGGACCAGGATATTCGTTAAGTGTCAACCCAAAGTCTAATTAAAGTCAGTGACGAACCTATGGTGCCTAATCCCCCTTTTTAAAATAAATAATCTCCCATTTTATTTTCAAATATAGAAACCAGGGACGCCCTAGATCCAAAGCCACATAAAGAACAATTTCTATATAATCCAACCAACAATGATAGGTATGAAAGGGACTTCGATAACTCAAGATGCAACATAAGAATGCTCATGATGTGCTATATGCTTCTCGTGTACAATTAATTATAGCATGGCATATAAACGTGGTATAACACATGGTACAACTCACTAAAGCATATAATACAAGCATGCGAAGCATAATCTATAATTTATGTGACATAGAATCGAACTATCGGCAAAGGTTCATTTCATCAAAATTATTATTTCCATACACCAATTATTCATGAAGTTCATATAAAGTTCATATATTCAAATTTCACAAAGTAACACGCCATTCGTACACCTAGCCAATTTTAGGTAAATGTTTAATGGCTAGTTTTAAAGTTGCGACAGTGTTTTGAAGTACTTAGACATGGATTTAATTTCTAAATTTTGAACACCAATTAGATAGAAATATTTTTTACAATTGTTATGTTTAACACTAAGGTCAGATCCTAGGGCAAAGGGGTCATTTATTTTACTTAAGTGAAAATCGTTCAGCATTTTACAGAGAAAAACACAAAAATTGGGCCTCTGTTGGCCATGATTTTGGGGCAACAATTCAAGGGCTATAGGTCTAATTGTTGGTGAGGTTTAAGTTGAAGGTGTTCCCTACAAATTTCATGTTTTATGCTAGGACAAGTTGTTTGAAACAAGTTAGTGATTTCGGACAATTTATAAAAATGGTTCAGTCAGCCTAAAAAGAGTCTACAGAGTAGGTTTTTAACAGAGAATGCTCAAAACCTTTGGGATGCCATCCTAGGGTATTTTGGGCCAATGTTTACTCAGTAGTTAGTTTAATATGTTAGCTACATTTTTCATGTTTACCAGTTTTGGATTTAGCTACCAAAAACTTAGGTTTTTGATCTCACAAAAATGTGTGATAGAGAGCTCTGTTAGTCACTGAATTTCAATAGTGACTTTGGGAAGTATTTTGACCTATCAAGACTTCATCGTTTTAGTTCATTTTGGGTGGACAGTAAGTTAAACAGGTCCTCTACAAGTTTTATGTTTTGATCCAAGCTCGGTTCTCACTCTAACTTAGGGTGTTTAGGTCTGCAACTCAGAGCGGTCAAAATCTGACACTCTTTGGAAAAAATGGTATATATGGAGTTCTACTCAACGAAATCACTTCAAACCAATTTTGTATGAAAGAGAACTTAGAAAGATAGGTCTTGACATAAAAATCACTTTAGGATCATTTTTCTACAATTAGTTATGATATTTTAAAGTTTGTGACAAAATGTTGGTAAGCCCGAAAAATTAGGTTATCTAGGGTTTTGATTGCTTAGCTCATGTTGTGTTTATTTTTTATATATTTTCTTTGCATGCATGTCATATATTCATACAAATCAAAACTCCAGAACATACGCAAGCCATAAAACTCAAAAATATACACATGCAAGCACATACAAAGCTTGATTATACACAAACAGTCCACTATCCATACCTATGATGCCTTTTTGAGTTAGTCTTTGTTTATTATCTTTAGGGTTGATTATAGAGATGGATTGAGGGATATCTTATGGGAGAATATCAAAAGGTTTTAGAAAATTTACTTACCTTATTTGATGCTCAAATGGTTGAAGAAGAGTAGGATTTAGCTTTATAGCTCCTCCCATGAATCTTCCTTCCTTCTTTCTTCTTCTTTCCTTCTTCTTTGAAAACACTTAGAATACTTTGTGATCTCTCTCTCACACTCTCTCAGCTGAATATACATAGAGGAGAAGAGTGTTTGGGTGTGTTTTTATAACAAAAATTATAATGGAGAATAATTATTAGATGTAGTTTTAATTTAAATTTTTCTAAATTTCTATTGGTTGCATGGAAGGTGGTGTTTATTTGAGACATTGAAAGACCAGATTTGGGCAGGTGGGGTTCGGCCATGGCAAGTTTGGGAGGCTCAAGGTCTGATTTTGCATTATTTTAGGGTTTAAATTGTATTTTGGTGCCATTTTGTGAAAGAAAATGCATAAAATATTAATTTTATATATCTTTTTGGTATCTAAACCAACTAAAATTTATTATATTGATGTGTTTATAGTTAATTTAGTCTTTTCATGATATATAATAATTTTGATAGCAATTAATTAAATAGGTGTAGGCTTTTAAGAAAAATTAAGGTAGTTTGACTATAATTGACTTTTTGACTTATTTATTATGTAGAGATTTTAAATAATTATTTGTTTGCTTTCTTTGACCTATTTTATTATATTATTATATGTATTACTTGCATAAAAAGTATTAGGTCAAAATAATGCTTAATTTATACATATTTTTCTTATTTTTAAGCTTAAAAAGGCAAAACGTAACTTTTTGGGCACATTTTCCTAGGTGGCCGGTCATGCAAGGATAATTTAGTTATTTTTGTTGTTATTTTGTCTTTTATTAACTAATTGTGTGTAAATATCTAATTTTGGGCATTCATGTGTCAAATTTTAAATTTTTAGGACTTTTTGGCTGTACTAGGGTCAAAATGGTTATTTTACTTTAATTATGAGAAATTTTAATTTTTAATTTTATATTTTATAATATTTACTTAATTTAAGTTGTTTCAAGACTTTTATGAGTGTTAAGGCTTTGCCTCTGAGTATTTGGTCTTTCTTAGGATTTTCGGGTCAAATTTAGGGTTTTGGGTTAATTATGGTTTTTTCTTGTTCATGTAGCGACCTAAGTTTTCATTATCTATCCATCGTTAATATTAGGTTTTGAGCCAGGTTGTTACAATTTACCCCCCTAAAACAAATTTTGTCCTCAAAATTTCATATCGTACCTCAATCTGCGAACAACTGGGGATGACTTGTCCTCATAACTTTTTCCCGCTCCCATGTGGATTCTTCAATCCCGTTGTGCTTTCAAAGGACTCAAACGAGCGGTATGATTTAGCCTCTAAGAATCTTGTCTCGTTGATCAATAATCCTTATCGGTTGTTCTTCGAATGTGATATATTCATTAACATGGAGTTCCTTCCAGTCCAGAATGTGGATAAGGTCAAGTTCACACTTCCTCAGCATCGGCACATGGAAAACGTTATAACGTTGGCTAGTTACGGTGGTTAAGCCAAACGATATGCCACTTCCCCAATCTTGGCTAGAACCTTGAATGGCTCGATGTATCTTAGGGCTAGCTTCCCTTTTTGGCCAAAGCGTAACACCTCTCTTCGTGGTTGAATCTTCAGGAATACATGATCTCCAACTTCAAATCGTAACGACCTTCATCGTTGAATTGCATAGCTCTTTTGTCGGCTCTGTGTGGTGGCTATCCTTTTCCGAATGAGTCGGATCTTGTCGGTAGTCTCTTATACTAGGTCTGGTCCAAGAAGTGTGCTTCTCCTACTTCAGTCCAAAAAATTGACGAATGGCATGGTCTTCCGTAGAAAGCTTCATATGGCGGTATGCCAATGCTGGATTGATAGCTGTTATTATAAGCAAACTCTACCAATGGTAAGTGTTTCTTCCAATGTCCTCTGAAGTCCATGATGCAGGCTTAAAGCATGTCTTCTAGTGTCTAAATTGTACATTTAGATTGCCTATCAGTCTGCGGGTGAAAGGCGGTGCTGAAGCAAAGTTCCGTCCCTAAGACAGTTTGTAGATTTTACTAGAATCGTGAGGTTAAAAATGTGGATCTCGATCTGACACGATAGACAGTGGAATTCTATGAAGACGTACAATTTCGTGAATGTACTTTTGGCTTAAGGTTTTTAGCTTCTCGAAAGATCGAACTGGTGGGAAATGTGCTGAGTTGGTGAGACGGTCTACGATTACCCAGATAGAGTCATGTCTTGCTGGTGATCTCGGTAGTCCGGAGACAAAGTCCATGGTAACGTGGTCCCACTTCCACTGAGGTATCTCCAAGGGTTAGAGGATTCCTCCTAGTCTTTGGTGCTCGGCTTTCACTTGCTGACAGGTAAGGCATTTGACCACAAAACTTGTCATATCCTTCTTCATGCCATCCCACCAATAGTGCCTCTTCAGGTCATGATACATCTTTATCTCTCAGGGGTGGATAGTAAAAAGTGACTGGTGGTGCTCATTTAGGATGTCTCTTTCAGATTGTCAACATTTGGGACGAAAGTCATCCTTGGTATGTCAACTGCCCATGTTTGTTGACTACCCATCCTGGCTTTGGTTCCTCCGTAATCAGATGCCTTTGAATAAATTCGAATTCCTAGTCATACTTTTGGGCTTCCCCGATCTACCGACGGAGATTTGTTGTCACCACGGTTAGATAAAAATAGCTTCCATTCTTCGATTCTAATGGTTTGAGTCAAAATTCATTGAGGGTTCCCATCATGTTCCATTCTCTTAAAGCCATACAAGCCATTGTGCTTTTCATTTTCTGGCTAAAGACGTTGGCCACCACGTTAGCCTTGCCTGGGTGATAGGCTAATGTAAACCGGTAGTCCTCTAAATACTCTATCCAATGGCATTGTCTCATATTAAGTTCTTTTTGGGTGAACAGATATTTTAAACTTTTGTGATCGGTAAAAAGCTTGAACAGCTCTACATATAGATAATGCCTCCAAAACTTTAATGCAAATACCACTGCTGCAAGTTCTAGGTCGTGGGTAGGGTAATTCTGCTCATGAGGTTTCAATTATCTTGACCCCTAAGCCACTACCCTTCCGCTCTGCATTAGTACACATCCTAAGCCATCTTTCGATGCATCAAAATACACCGTATACCCAACCTCTCGTTCAGGTATGATCAGGATCGGGGCACTGGTTAATCTTCTCTTGAGCTCTTGAAAAGCCGTTTCACACTTATCACTCCACTCAAACTTCACCCCTTTCTGCCTTAATCTGGTCATTAGGCATGCCAATTTCGAGAAATCCTGGATAAATCTTCGGTAGTATCCTACTAATCCAAGGAAACTACGAACTTCAAAAATATTTTGAGGTGGTTTCCACTCCAAAATAGCTTCTACCTTGGCAGGGTCTACAGCTATTCCTTCCTTAGACACTACGTGTCCCAGAAATTTCACTTCGCTTAACCAGAATTCACACTTGCATGTCTTAGCAAAGAGTTGCGAATCTCTTAACTTCTACAAGACAATTCTCATATGCTATTCATGTTCTTCCTTTGATTGGGAATATACTAGAATGTCGTATATGAAAACCACTACAAATTGGTCGACATAGAGCTGAAAAAGTTTATTCATCAAACTCATGAAAACTCCTGGGGCATTGGTTAAACCAAAGGGCATGACTACGAATTCATAATGTCCGTATGAGATTCTAAAGGCTATCTTCGGTATATCCTCCTCCTTGACTCGAAGCTGGTGATATCCGGAGTAAAGGTCAATATTTGAGAAACAAGCCGATCCTCGCAACTGGTCAAAGAGATCATCGATACGGGGCAAGGGGTATCGATTCTTGATTGTTACCTTGATCAGCAGATGGTAGTCGATATAGAGACCCAAGGTTCCATCCTTTTTCTTGGCGAATAGCGCTGGCGCTCCCCATGATGATATACTAGGGTGAATAAAACCTTTGTTGAGCAGTTCCTGGAGCTGGCTCTTTAACTCTTTTAGCTCGGCGGGTGCCATATGGTGGGCTGCAATTGAAATCGGTGCTATTCCAAGCTAAAGTTCTATCGTGAACTCGATCTCATAATGCAGGTAGTCTAGGTAGTTCTTCTGGGAATACATCTTTGTATTCGCACACTACTTGGGGTAACTCAGGGGTTGACGAGACGTTTGTATTAGCAAGTAGACATGTCAATCTCCCTACAAAGTTACTCGATATACAGTCCTTTGCATTACTCGTGGTCAAGATCTTGCGTCGTTCTCTTGAATTCGCACAGTAGTGCCATCTTTCGCTTGTGCCCATATCTTCTTTCATCGACAGTCGATGATAGCACGATGTCCCAATAACCAGTCCATTCCAAGAATCATGTCATAGCCATTGAAATCCATGACTCGTAGGTTACAAGTTATAAGGGTATTGGTTATTCGTAACATACAAGCTTTACAGATAGAGTCCACTCAGGTTTAATTTCCTGAGGGTGTGACGACACTTAGGGTTTGTTCCAATGCCTCGAGTTCTAGAGTAGGGACTTCATACAGTTGAGGGATATAAAAGAATGGGATGCTCCAGAATCAAACAGTACTTTCACTAAGGTATTGTATAATACGAACATACCTTGTATGACTTGGGTGTTCTCCATTTCTTCTTCCTGTAGCGCAAAGATGTAGCCCCCCATTGGTCGATTCCTATTATTATTCTTGGGATTTCCAGTCTTTAGTCCGTTGCCCAAGCCTGCTTGTGGTCTCTGATTCTTGTTGAGTGGTGGTCTTCCTCTTCAATTTTGCGCCTGAATAGTTGGCCTAGTGACTTGGACTTGTTGTGGGAACCTAGGCTGCTGGGTCTGAGGTTGCTTCAACTACTGAGGTTGATTGCTCGGACTCCTTTGTGTGAGGCGTGGGCACTCATACCTCTTATGCCTTGGTCGGTTGCACTCAAAGCATACCATGGATGTCGCAGGAGGGTCCTTTGGTTGTCCTTGTTTGTACTGTCGGTGGTACGACTTCTTAAAGATAAACATCTGGTTGCTCCTCATCAGTCCTCCAGAGCTGGAACTTCCTTTCTTCTGGTTCCATGTCTTCCTGGAGTTTGCTTTATCTGTCTCGGCTAATAAGGCCACGCGCACTACCTGGGTATAGGTGGAAAGCTGTAAGAAGATCACCCTAGCTCGGATAGATGGCTCCAAACCCCATTCGATCTTTCGTGCCTTAGAGTCTTCATCTGGTACGATAGTTGTGGTAAAACGGCTTAATTCCCCAAACAGTTTACATATTGCGTTACGGTCATTGTTCCTTGCTTAAGTTCCAAAAACTCTCGAATCTGCCCTTAACGAAAAGGGGCTGGGAAGTATTTCTCCAAAAATAGATTTTCGAACTGCCCCCACGTCAGAGTCGCTACTTCTTGAGTGTTGGTGACCATAGTCCCCCAATGATCGGCTTCTCCTTCCAGCAAATAGGCAGCTAAAGCCACTCGATTGGCCTCATCTTGGACTCCCATCGAGTTGAATAATTTCTTGACTGCTCTCAACCATTCCTCTGCCTCTCTTGGCTCTACTCTCCCTCGAAACGTCGAGGCTCGATGTCTTCGTAGTTCTGACAAAAACAAGGCTCGGTCACGTACATGTGGGCGGTTGATGCTAGCGGCCAATTCTCGTACACCTGAGTTAGTCCCGGTACCTCATCGTCTGTAGGTTCATTTTCTTGTCGGTGGTTAGGTCTTCTACCTTGCATTCTAGAATAAAAGAAAAAAGGTGTTATGATTCTAGGAGTTATTCTAGTTCTTAATTATTTATTATGTTTCGGGATCTTGTAGAGTTAGGTTGACAATTATAGAACTACTTATAATGATTTCGGCATCAAAGATTTGCATTTCATTTCAACTCATAGTCAATACAAGTTGTTCAAAAGTTCACACTGTACACATATAATCTTCTAGTTAAAAGAAAAAGTACAAGGTTATCGTGTTAATATCTAAACGAACAATTGTGGATAAAAGTGGTAGACAATTGATTCGCGTTCTGAGGCCGCCTCGGTGATGTTATAGCAGTGCCACTGCACCTCGACATGCCAGACGTTATTCAACTCCATTTGTACTCTATTGGTTATGGCGATCGAAGTCTCTCGGTACGTCTTGGGGTCATCAAAGTTGATGACCGGGTCACACAGGTCAATAATTCCTCTCTCGTCTGTTGGCCTCTGATGCTGCATCCATCCTATAGTCAACACGTCCCCCAGTCGCATCTTGAATCTAGGAGGAAAGTCTAAGTGGTAGAGTTTTCGGCTGCATTTCTCGATCACGTGTAAGGGTCCTGTGTATCGCAGAAAAGCTTCTAGTTTCCTCCACATATACATGTGTTCCAGGAAGATTCTGTCATACACCCAATCCCCTACATAGAAACCCTGAAACTCCAGGCAACTATAGTAGATGGTTGTATCCATAACCTCATCTTCATTGAACTCGGGCGGAAGTGCCTCAAACTGATCGTATGAGAAATCGATCGCTACTTCTTCTTCTTCGTTGTCATCCTCGCCGTCATCGTCATCAGCATCGGCATCGAAATCTTCCTCGTTTCGTTCTACGTCTGCCTCCATCTCATCACCTTTGTTTTCTGGATTGGCCTTCCATTCTTCTGGAAAAACCCACGCTAAAGGAACGACGTCGATAGGTTCTTGCTCCTTCAAGAGTATCTCCTCCTGGTCCTCTTTCGGATCTTCTTCAGGATTTGAGTCTTCAGGTTTCGGTGCTACCCATGGTTTCCCAACTGGCTCTGCGTCAGACGCCATCCTAAGAAAGAAAAGATAGAGAAAACCCTAAGGTAAAGATTTTAAGTTGTTAAAATTATATGTGATAAATTATTAGTACAAACATTCTACAGAGTTTCTACACTACATAACTTGCAATCTCCCATTTTCCAAGTCCTGAAGGTTCACTAAACCTAAGCTCTGATACCAGCTGTGACGCCCCATCCTCCGGGCACGTCGGGACATACGTAACTATAAATAAAGGAGATATTCTAGATGAACATTCATAATTACATATGATAATTACTACATCATTAACGGTTCAGAATTTGTTCAAAATACTTAATGATTACAGTCATCTAGAAAACTCAACAAAGTTACAATATGTCCTATGAAAGACTGAACAAAAGATCAAAAAGAGAAAATTCTATGTCTTCAAGTGACGTTATTGGGGTCGGTTAGCTCCTGCCACTCTCCCTGCTCCTCGAAGTCTTTTGCTCCTTGTGGCGCCAGGAATTTTGGGGTTTTGAAAATGTATTCGAAAATAAGAAAATTCAAAGATGTTTGAAAAATATCTTAACACCTTAAAACTTAAATTTTGAAAATTCCTTTTTATTGAAAAATAGAGTCGCCACTTAGTTTTTGAGAAAAACTAAGAAAAACAAAACGACTACTGATCTTTAAAACGTTTAACCAGAGAAAGAGGGTTCGGAGGCTAAAATACGAATCGGGAAAGGTGTTAGGCACCCCGTTCACCCAACCATGAGGTTGGCCTCTACTAATCATCATTGGTTCTTTAATATGATTTCTCAAATACATGCAAATAAAGAAAGTGGAGGCAAAGAGAGAACATATAAAATCAAATATGTAAAATACAGAACATATGTACGTAACACTCTAAATCAAAAATGATAAAATCCTAAGTCATACGGTATGCAATTTTTAATTAAAGAATACATGGAGTACACCCGCATGTAATATTATTTAAGACAAACTGAATATCATGATTTACCTAAAAGAACAAAAATATGCTAAAAGATGCTAAAATTACCTAAACATGATTTGCTACAAAATAAACCAAACTATTCTAAACATAACATTAAACTAACATATAAAATATGCATATTCTTAAACTATCAAAAGTATAACCAAAATAAAAGCATGTAAAATTTCTATATTAAAAAGTTTACCAAAATAATGCAACCTAATAACAAGTTTTTTTTATGATAAGAAAATGTTTGAAGATTTGAAAGAAAAAGAAATAAAGAAAAAGTTTACAAAAGAAAAATTAAGCCAAAATAAGAAGGTTTAGAAAATGCTGTTAAACTACTAAAAAAGCTAACTATTCATATTTTATGTTTTAAACAAAATAAAAGAAAAGAAAAATAAAAGAAATGAAATAAACAAATGAGTTTCAATCATTAAAAGACTTTTTGTAATTTTTGAATTTAATAAAAGAAAAGCAAAATAAGGTAAGTATTATAAAAAGAAGATAAAACTATAGAAAAAGAAAGAGAAAAGAAAGAAGAGAAATGGAGCATTAAAAGAAAAATAAAACTATATTACAAGAAATAAAATACTAGAAAAAAAAATACACTATTATTAAAATAAAGAGAAAAAAAAATGAAAATGAATCTATTAAAAGAACATTAAACTAAGGTTAAGGAAATAAAGAGACATTGAATTAACATTACAAAAAAAAAAAAGAAACAAAAAATGACACATTGAAAGGAAAAATCTACATTATAAGAAGAAAAAGGAAAATAAATGGAACATTTACAAGGAAATTAAGCTACATTAAAAGAAAAAGAAGGAAAAGAAAAAGAAGAAAATGGAATATACTAGTAAATAAAATTAAACTAATACTAGAAAAATAAAAAGAACCAAATATAACTATTTAATATTCAAATATAAATATAGTATTGGCGACTATATCCATGTGTGCAAGTGCCTTATCATAACAATTAACAATATTAATTAGTTATAATTGTCAGAAACATATTACTACTATTTAATGAATTAATGAAAGAAAGAAAGAGATAAATGTGTTTAGTGTGAAATGTGAGGAAATTAACAACTAAGAAAGTAAAGAAAGCAACTAAATTACATGAAGCAAACAAGATTAACAATGTAAATGAAAGGAATATGAAAATTAAAATGGAATCTAACCCGATCACTCCAAAAAAAGAGGGAATGGAGCTTAGAAAGATCGGGTATTCAAAAGGAATACCTGGATTGCTAAGAAATTCTCGAATCGGGAAATGTTCTTCAATAGTCCAATCCTCGGATGGTGATTCCAAGCTAGGATATCAATGTAGGCGTCAGAGGTTTGAATCTCGGTATTTCGGTAGGGTTTCGGCGTCGGGGTTCGAAATTACTCGGCGACTTGGAAGAGTTTCTATCACTTAACCTCTCTCTAAAATTCTGTCCTGAAAATGTACCGAGGTACGGTATTTATAGAATCCTTCAAGCAATGTAGACGTCAGAGGTTTGGATCTCGGTATTTCGATAGGGTTTCGGTGTCGGGGCTCAAAATTACTCGGCGACTTGGCAGAGTTTCTATCACTTAACCTCTCTTTAAAATTCTGTCCTGAAAATGTACCGGGGGTACGGTATTTATAGAATCCTTCAAGCAATGAGAGGTTGCCACGTTTTGGGACATGTCAGACCATTTGGAGTTGGCGGTCGCTAGGTTGGAGGTGTCGGTCGCCATAACTGAAAAAGGTTCCACAAGATTCTATTGGCGGTCGCCACAATGTGAGTTGGCGGTCGCCATGTTGGAGGTGGCGGTCACCACTTTTGACTAGGGTTTCCAACAGATTCTATTGACGGTCGCCACAATGAACATGGCAGTCGCCACATTGGGAATGACTTGCATAACAAGTTATTGATGGTTCGACATAATTTCATTGGTTTGAAGGTTCTGGGTTCAAATACCAAGCTTGGATCTTTTCCCAATGATCGAATTGGGACACCATTCCAGCTGTTTTTATCATCGGATTCATCTAAGATTAGGCAGGGTCAAATTGGGGTGTCTACAGTTGCCCTCTTTGATATAACTTGCATAGCAACGCGTGATACATTTTATATCAAAGACCCAATAACAGCCGCCATTTGACCGAGCCATCAATCTTAGATCACAAACACACAAGCATGCATATAATGTTGGTCGTACTCGCATTTCCATCAAGCTGCCTACGTACCCCCTTGCTAGGGATCAGACCAAAACGTAGTTCTTAGGGCAAAATGTAAGATAAGCCTAATCATGATGCATGACAGGTACATTGTAATGCAAACATGTGTAATGCAAGAAAGTTCTGAGGTTATAACATAGACTGGGAAAAATATCAATCAGTTTTAGGTCATGAAAGGACCATAGGTCATTTTAAGATCGTGCGAGGATCAGTAAGTCAGTTTAGGGTCATGAGGAGGATCGACAAGTTAGTTTAGGATCATGAAGAGGACCAAAGAGTTAGTTTAGGGTCATGAGGAGGACTGACGATAAAAACATCGAATTGATAGGTCGAGTTAAGACCTAAAATTTAGGGACGAGGTGCGGGATAGAAATAATTAAAAGTCAAATTACGACTTAAAATTAAATTTATCGAAGAGAGATAATCACGAATTAATAGGTAGAGTTAAGGTCTAAAAATTCGAGACGAGGCGCAAGATAAATTAAATTTATCGAAAAGGTGAGGGCTGAAACAAATTACAACAAAAATTATTTCTGGAATAAAAGTACGTAGGTTAAAGAAAAAAAACTCACATAAAATGAGAAAAATTATTTTATTATTTATTAAAATGGAAGGTGGCGACCGCCACTTCCAAACGCGCATAACGGGGTGGGCTTATTTTGCTCATATCTCTCTCTCTCTAATCCTTTTGCTCTCTCTCGACTCTCTCTCAACTCTTTGTGCTTTTCCTTAGCCTTTACGATTTTCAAGTTTTTTGTGCCTTGTTCTTCTTGACACGAGATGTTTACTTTATTATTCGTGATTCCCTTCTTATTCATGGTGGGCTAGGGCCAGGGAGACGACGATTTAGGGACACAACATAGCCCTTCTGCTACTGGGAGTGCTTCTATGGGGACTCTTCGGGGTACGACTACCAGCTTCCCTGCTAGTGGGGATTCCACCAGGCAGCCCACTGCTGCGATGGATGCTTTCATTCTTGAGGCGGAGCGTGCCTCCCGTCACGTAGCTGAGGAGGAGGCACGAGCAGCTGCCAAGGCACAGGCGGCTGCAGATGCTGCTGCTGAGGCCGCGATGGCCAACTTCTTGGATCCTAACGTTGGAGAGGGCCACCCAGCACCCTTCGACTCGCACATCTATGCTCCAGTTCCCCATTGCATAGTTTCACGCGGGATGAGACATTACGAGCGTCACATCGATGCGGTTGCTGCCGATGTTCTTCTGCGGGAGCCCGACCACCACATTTCTCGCCAGAAACCTTCGGTAGGTTCCCTATCCTTACATGTTATACGATATATCTCAAATATAGACGCATGCTTAGGATCCCCCAAATGATGATGTGACTTGTTGATGATTTATTTTGGTGATGATGTGGATGATGTGTGATGTTTTGGGATTTTAGATCTAGTTTAGGTGCTTGTGCAAAAGATATTAAAACAGTAGGGACACTAGAATTTTGAACAAACAATAAAAGGGGCAATTATTTTAACGAAAAAAAAGGCTTGAATTTTTTTATTTTTAGGAAAAACATAAAAAAACTGAAAGGGGGGAAAATTTTTGCTTTTGTTTTTGGGGTATGAAAACTAAAGGAATAATTTTTATCAAAAATTTTACAAAATTTAGAGGCAATTTTGTCAGAAAATCTTGGGATAATTTTCTAGAAGTAAAAACTTAAGGGGCATTTTTTTTTTGAAACATTTAGAGAATTAAGAGAAAGAAAATCAAGGAAAATTTTCAAAAGTCCTAGAAAAATTAGCAAAAATTGAAGAAAATTTTTAGAAATTTTTAGAAAATTCTAAAAACTTTTAGAAAAACCTAGAAATTTAATAAAAATTTTGAAAAATCCTAAAAAATTAAGAAAATTTTTAGAAAATTAAGGGGCATCTTTTTTTGTTTTTTGAAAATCAAGCAAAATTCTAGAAATTTGAGGAAAAGTTTCAGAAAATTCTTAGAAATTCTTAGAAAATCCTAGAAGATCTTAGAAAATTGAGAAAACTTTTTCGAAAAATTCTAGAAATTTTTAGAAAATCCTAGAAAATTAGAAAAAAAAATTTAAGAAAATCTTAAAAAAGAGGAGAATTTTAAGAAAATCTTGGAAATTTTTAAAAAATCCTAGGAATTTTTAAAAAAATCCTAGAAAATTGAGGAAAATAGGCAAAACACAAATATTAAAGGGAAGATCTTTCTTATTTTTTTATTTTTATTATATATATATTTTTATATTTTTTTATTATATATATTTTAGAAATTTGAGTAATACCAAATGATAGAGATTTTCTTGGTGCACCAGGGTTTAGAGATCTTAGTCTTTTATTAGGACGTGCAAAATCAAAGAATCGTCACTTACACACGAACTCAGGATTGGAAAGATTTTCCTGGTGTATGTGGGCTTAAGGTGCCTAGTTTTCTAGGACTTGAAAAAATCAAAGGATCGTCACTTACACACGAACCTAGGGTTAGGAGGATTTACCTGGCGCACTAGGGCTTAGGGTGCCTAGTCTTTTACAAGGACGTGCAAAAATCAAAGGATCGCCACTTACACACGAACTAAGGGTTAGGAGAATCTGCTTGGCATACCAGGGCTTAGGGTGCCTAGTTCTCTAGGGCTTGAAAGAACCAAAGGATCGTCACTTACACACGAACCTAGGGTTTTTTTATTGCTTTTGGTTATCTGCTGCATATTTCCTGCTTGATCTGCTTTTTATATGTTTTCTGCTTGTCCTCTTCATTCAGGCTTGTCACTATGTCAGAGGCTTCGGTGGTTCTGCCTCCGAGGAGGTGTTGGAGTGGTATGATGCCCTCCCTATTCCTAGCCGAGCCTATGTTGATGCCTCCAATTTTGCTCGATTCATACCCCTATTGGGTAGGACGAGCAATGATCGGGTCTAGCCGACGGCCCTGGCCGAGTGGTGGTGGGATACCACCAACACCTTCCATTTCACTACATTCGAGACCACACTGACGCCTCTTGACTTTACTCTCATTACCGACATTCGGGTTGGCGATGCCCCTATTCCATTTGATCCGACCATCGCTCGATCTATTGACGCGCTGACATATTTTCTCGAAGCTGTTCCCACTCAGATGGACAGAAATCAGGTCTGATACACCTAGTTCTTCGAGAGGTTTAGACATTTCCACTGCACCGAGTCCCGCCACTTCGAGTGGGTCATTCGGGGCTTTCTGATGTACATGTTCGATACCTCCTTATTTTCGAACAAAGAGAATACTGTCCATTTACACTACCTAAGTGCCCTGGCTCATCTTGATCGGGTCGCTTCATATAACTGGGGAGGCACTGCTCTGGCTACACTCTACGGCTTCATGTGGATCCTGACTCGGTTCCCCTAGAAGCTTAGCATAGTGGGATATTGGAGGGTATGGGAGGTATGATTTAGTTTCAGCACTTTTTCATTCATTTTTGTTCTTTATTATCCATTATCGGTTGGCTGACATCTTCTTCTTTGCAGTTGTGGACTTATGAGTTCCTCGGGCTTCACATCCCGGTAAACTCCACGACAGACCCTTCAGTCATTCCCTGTGCAGCCTGGTGGTCCCAAGAGCTGAAGGGGAAGAAAGCTGGGGGAAAGGACATCGATCGGTTCTGGGTTTTACTGGACTGACTAACTCCCAACCAGGTATCATTTTACTACTCTCTGTATACACTGTTCACTGTACTATACTATTTCTATTTTCTTTTGCTTTACACACTAGTTACTATACACTGGCTATTATCATACACTGCACTGTTCACTGTACTCTACAGGTTCACTGGAACGTCTAGAGAGGGGTAGAGGATCGGGCTAGCGTAGACCTGATGCGTAGCCGGGATCTCGCTTCGAGACGGATCCTACTGGGGGGTCCATTTGGATGGGAGTATTATCTAGGAGAGCGGGTGGTTCGCTAATCGCTCGGCCTGGATCACTTCTGGATCCTAGTGGTCCTTCTAACCTGTATGTTCCGGACTGATCATCTGAGCCGAGTAGATCTTCTTTTGGAGCTGGTGGGGATGCATGCTGTAGAGCTACTGGTACCGGAGGGGGATTATATCGTCTAGGCCCGGGCACATTTACTGGGCCTGTTAGAACCTGGCCCGGCTGCCGACTGGTGGTAGGAGGAGGGAACGAGCACCGGAGGCTACCGACAAAGATGCCGTTGTTGGAGGAGCTGGGGCTGCTACTACCGCTGCTGCTGGAGCGGCTGTTAAAGGACCTGGAGCTAGGGCTGTCGAGATACCTTGGATGGTATCATCCTTCATTGCTGGGTATCCTTTCGATATGCCCATCCCAGTTCCTTCAGCCCTGGAGTTCTGACCAGAGTATGCTCAGGTTCGAATTTCTTCTCACTATCTCCTTTTTATCTTTCTTCTCATGTAGACTACTTAGTTTTGTATTATTTGTTGACAGGTGGATCAAACTTGGCTGGATCACCTCATGCTGGTGGTGAGTGGTATGCGAACTTTGATTCGCCAGCAGGAGGTGGCTTTGCGTGCGGTTAGAGTTCCATTCGTTCATTTGCCATTGAGTATCTCTTCCTGCATCTTGTCATTATATTTTGTACTTTATTCTTATTCTTGCTTCTCTTTTTCAGGCACCAGTAGCTTCCACTGGCGCAGTACCCCCACCAGCTCCTGTTCAGCCTTTTGCTCATGCCCCAGCTCCATCTTTAGCACGTGGTCGTGGGTCTTGTGCCACTTCTCGAGCACGTCCTCGAGGATCTATTTCATCTACTCGGAGCTAATCCAGAGTCATTTCCTCCTCCTCTGGCAGCAATGACAGTGATGATTTTGACAGACTCTTCGAGGATGACGGCTCGGAGGAGGCCGGTCCTTCTTCCTACCGTGTCCTCTCGAGGCGAGAGTGAGAGAGAGAGCCCCCCTGCACCTTTTATTTTAGGTACATTTTGGTTTTCATGGGTCTGCGTGCCTTAGCCTGATACTTTTTTGGGCCTACGTGCCCCTGTTTACTTTATGTTACATTTTAACTTTTTCTGATGCATTTTGGGCCTTCTTGTCATTTATTGCTTGATGTTCATCCGCTTTGTGATTCTCTTTCATTTACTAGTTGAATTGTCATGGATGCACAATACAAGGTTCACAACTTACACAAACCCCAAAAATTGCAAACTGATACATGCCTGCCATGTTCAAAACCTGGTGGTCGCCACTATCTAACATGGCGGTCGCCTGGTCAAACGACTGATGACACTGTACGGTTCCCTTTCAAGTTGGCAGTCGCTCACTCCAAGGTGGCGGTTGCCACATTGACTGTACATTTTTTTTCTACTTTTTCGATCTTCAACCTTTTTCTATTTTATAAATATACCCCCGGAGGCCCCATTTTCTGCTATTCTCACTCAGATGGCTGATCCCCTTTCTTCATGGGTTGAGGCTTTCTCCCATATTGAGCGTTTGAACTTTGTCTCATTTGGTATCAACTCCTTATTTTCTCTCGTGGCCATAAAGACTGATGAACCGTTACTGAAAGCTGTTGCCCAACTATGGGATCCCCAGTCCCACGTCTTTTGATTTGGCCTTGAAGAGCTATGCCCCACTGTGGAAGAGTTTGCTGCTATTTTAGACTTGACTCCGTGAAGTTCTGTTGTAGTTCCCACTTTCTTCCTTTCAACCCGTCAGCAAGTGATATAATTCTGTGGCCTGTCTAGGATGGAAGCTTCTCTTCTGACACAGGATGACTGTCTTGGCATACCCTGGATCATTGACAGATTTCGTCTTACCGGTGACCTTAGTGACCTCGATTTTTAGCTGCGGCGACGCTACGCACTTTGTTCCTACCTTCTTGCCCAGTATCTTCTTGTTCCATCTGATGGGCGAGTTAGCTATGCACTAGTTGACATTACTGGTCAATGTGGATGGAAAAGGACTTTGTACCACTTGTCTTGGCTGAGACACTACTCGGCGTAGATTCAGTTCATCGTGGTGAGACCACTACTTTGGCTGGCAGCCCTTTACTTCTTCAGGTAAGCCCAAACCTTTATCAAACTTTTGTAATATTACAAGGCTTTTCCCTTACTGTTCTAACTTTTGTTGCAAATTTGGCTGATGGAGAAGGTAAATCTTGTACAAAAACCACCCACTGATGGGAACAGTGCCTCAGCTTTCCTTTACCACCCCTACTATCAAATATGCAGCACCGAGGCAACCTGGCGACAGTACCTCTTATCCCTGACTGGCCCAGATATCACCTGGCAGTGCCCTTGGTGGCGGATCCCTGACATGACTCTAATTAGCATGGACCACCCTGGTATTCTGCTAGTTGGTCTGTGTCAGACTACTTTCCATTATCCACATAGGATTATGCAACAGTTCGATCGCAGTCAGATCATCTTTCCCAGTATTCGAGGCCATTTATTTTCTTCTGTACTGCGGACTTCATTTCTAGCACTATATCAAGATGCCTGGCTGTCTCATTCGCAGATGGAAATGCAGGAACTGCTGTGTGTCGAGCTTTCTGCTGAGTACAAGGCATAGCTGATGTAGAATAGGGAGAAGAAGGATAAAGAAGAAGGGAAATAAGCAACAAAGAGGAGAAAGACTTGAGGATTTCTACTTTGTTTTGAAAATTTCATAGCTTTCTCTTTTCTTTTTCTTTTTTGTAGAGTTTGGGACTTGCTTGCCCTTCCTTTTATTTCAAAAACTTTGTAACTCTGATCAAAGTAATGAAAACTTCCCGCTTTGTGTTTAAGATGGTTCAAATTTATCTAATTGTTTTTTAAAAAGAAAACCAATTAAATGACTTTATTATCAAAATTTAGAAATTAATTTGCATTGGTCTTACTCAGATTCAAGATGGTTAAAGCAAAGAATGTGGCCGGACTTCTTTAAAAGAAGCTGCCTACGTATTCTAAAAAGATGGAATCAGGCCATAACGTAATTCGGGCTTAGTTTTCACTCGGGTATTGACACCTTCCTTTTGTAATGCCCTAACTTTTGTCAAGATCGTCCTTTTAAATTTTTGACCTTGTGGGCTGCTCTAACTTTTGCTTGAGTTGCCTTTTCAGTTTTCAACTCAGCGAGCTTTTATTTTTTTTCTTGAGATAATTACACTTACCTCCCCTAAGGTTTAAGCTTATTACAGGGACCTCCCCTGTGTTCTCTAAAATTATACTAACCTCCATTGAGATTTAATTTTTAACATCAATTGCACCTAACTGTTAAAATTTCTATTGAAATTTAACAAAAATCGCCCCTCCCACCCCAAAACCACCATTCCCACCCCAAAACCACACTTCAAACCACCTTTCCCCCCCCAAAACCACCCTTCCCACGCCAAATTTCAACGGAAGGGTGATTTTAGGAACGGTGGTTTTGGGGTGGGAATGGTAGTTTTGGGGGAGAAAGGTGGTTTTGGAGTGGGAGGGACAGTTTCCATTAAATTTCAACGAAAATTTTAACAGTTGGGTGCAATTGATGTTAAAAATTAAATCTCAAGGGAGGTTAGTGTAATTTCAGAAACCACAGGAGAGGTCCCTGTAATAAACTTAAATCTCAGGGGAGGTAAGTATAATTCTCCCTTTTTTTCTTTATTTTTACCTCAAGGGTAGTAGTTTTTGAGTTGATCAAGGTTAACTGGAGTGGAGAATATATTGCCATCCAAATTCATAATAATGACTACTCCACCGATCATAATGGTTTTGATGAGAAATGGTCCGGACCAGTTTGGCTTGAACTTGTCTCTCGGGTCGAAGATAGGAGCTCTGATTTCCTGAAGAATCTGATCTCCCTCTCTTAGATCCCGGGTCTTGACTTTCTTATTGAATGCTCTAGCAATCCTCCTTTAATAACCTTGTACATGAAAAAAAGTATGCAGTCCTCTTTCATCAAATAAGAGCAACTCTTCCATCCGGTTCCTCTGCTATTCTACTTCTGAAATACTGGCCTCGGCCACTACTCTTAGTGAAGGGATTTCTACCTCAATAGAAAGCATGGCTTCCATCCCGTATACTAGAGAGTATGGCGTAGTTCCAGTTGAAGTTCTGATTGACGTATGGTATCCCCAAAGTGCAAATGGTAGATGCTCCGGCCAATCCTTATGTGAGTTGATTGTCTTTTACGGGATTTTCTTAATGTTCTTGTTTGCTACCTCGACTGCTCCATTGGTCTGTGGCCGATATGGTGAGGATTTGTGAGCCACTATCTGGTATTCTCATAAAAGATCCAAGACCTCTCCTTGAAAATGTGAGCCATTATCTGAGATAAGCTCGTGTGGGACCCCGTACCGGCAGATGATGTTTTTCTTGATGAACTTAGCGACATGAGCGGCTTTCAATACTGAGTAGGAGGCTGCTTCCACTCACTTGGTAAAGTAGTCAATGGCCACTAAAATGAATTCGTGTTCATTTGACGCCTTCTGTGTTACTCTGCCGATCAATCAATGTCCCATACTAAGAACGGCCATGGTGACGTTAGGTTATAGAGTTGAGATGGGGGAACGTGCATGAGGTTTGCATGAATCTGACACTTGTGACATCTCCGTACGAATTGTATACAGTTTGTCTCCATGGTCATCTAAAAGTACCCTTGTCGCAGGATCTTCTTGGCTAACATGTTTCCGCTCATGTGTAGCCCATAGACTCCCATGTGGATTTCTTTCATTAGTTCTTGACCTTCTTCATTGTTGATGCACAACTTATTGACACCAGAATGCCCTCGTTTGTATAGTCTACCACCGCAAATGACAAACTGTGCGAATAATCATCGTATTGCTCTTTTGTCCTTCTTGCTGGAAAACTTGGGATATTCTCCTTTCTCCACGAAGTTTTGAATGTCAAAGTACCATGGAAGTTCGTCAGTGCTCTTCTCGATTGCAGCCGTCATCTCGTATGCTGGTTTTCTCTTTTGTTCAATTATCAAGGGCCTCATTCGGACTCCAAGTGGTATGTGAATCATGGATGCTAGGGTGGCCAGTGCATCGGCAAACTTGTTTTGCAATCTTGGCACATGAGTAAAGATCACTGACTCAAAACACGGTATCAGCTTCTCTAGCTCTTGATGATAGAGACTCAGTGTCGCGTCCCTCACCTTCCATTCTCCTTTTTCTTGTGAAACCATCAATGTTGAATCTCCGATGACTTCCAACTTCCTTGTCCCTAATTCTAAGGCTACTTCTAATCCAGCTAAACATGCTTCATTCTCAGCCTAATTATTAGTAACTTCAAAATTGAGCTTTAGAGATAAATGAACATGTGATTCGTCAGGAGTGATAAGAAGGACTCTTATTTCATAGCCATATTGATTGGATGCGCCATCAATATGTAGAGTCCACTTGTCATCCCCGACTTACATCAGTTGTTCGTCAAGAAACTAGAACTCCGTGTCTTCACCCCCCTCGACTGGTTAGTCAGCCAGGAATTCTGCCACTGCTATGCCCATGACTGACTTTCGGGTGACATATTTAAGATCAAACTCTGACAATAACAGCAACCATCGAGCCAACCTTCCTATAAGTGTCGGCTTTTCAAACAAGTACTTTAATGGGTCCATCTGGGAGATGATATTCACTGTGAAAGACAGCATGTAATACCTCTGCTTTTGGGAAGCCCAAACTAAAGCTTAACTTGTCTTTTTCAGTGGCGTGTATCGTATTTCTGACCCTGACATCTTCTTACTTAAGTAGTAGACAGCCTTTTAGATTCTAATTTCACCTTCTTGCGCCAACATACATCCCATAGCTGAATCAGTTACTGACAAATAGAGGATTAGTGGTCTATCAGGTTCAGGAGGAGCTAAAACAGGTGGATTTTGCAGGTACTGTCGCACGGCATCGAAGGCATCTTGGCATCTCTGATCCCATTCAAACTTAACTCCTTTCTTCAATAGACGGAAGAGCGGCTTACAGGTAGTTGTCAGTTTTGCGATAAATCGGCTAATGAACTATATCTTACCCAAAAAGTTTCTGACTTCTCGTTCGGTCCTTAGAGGAGGCATTTTCAAGATTGTCTTGATCTTTGAAGGATCCACTTCGATACCCCGTTGAGTGATCATAAATCAAGCATCTTTCCAACAGTAACTCCAAAGGCACACTTTTGCGGGTTGAGTCACATCTTGTACTTCTAAATTCTTTCAAAGAACTTTTGTAGTGCTATGATGTGGCCATCCCGATCCTTGAACTTGACTATCATATCATCCACGTACACCTCGACCTCCTTATGTATCATGTCATGCAGTAAAGTGGTGGCAGCCCTCTGATAGGTTGCCCCCGCATTCTTTAGACCAAACAGCAGCACACGATAACAATAGGTGCCCCAAGGTGTGGTGAATGTTGTCTTTTTTCTATCCTCGGGATCCATCAGAATTTGGTTGTACTCAGAGAAGCCATCCATGAATGACAGCAAGCCGTGCCCCCACTGTACTGTCTACCAAGACGTCAATGTGTGGTAGCAAAAAATCATCTTTTGGGCTAGCCTTGTTGTGATCCTGAAAATCCACGCAGACTCAGATTCATCCATCTTTCTTCAGCACTGGGACAATATTAGCCACCCATTTTGGATACTCGGTTACCTTCAAGAATTCAACGTTGATTTGTTTGGTAACTTCTTCTTTAATTTTCAGAGCCCATTCTAGTCGGATCCGTCTTAATTTTTGTTTAACTGGTTTGGCGTCAGGATATAAGGGGATATGGTGCTGGACAATGTTAGGATCAATTTCGGGCATATCCTCGAAAGACCATGCAAATACATCCTTGAATTTTTTTAATAAAGTTTTTTTTCGGTAATTATTATTTTTTATTTTTTTAATAAAGTTATTAATTATTTTTGTTCAACTAAGGATAAAGAAGAACCGATTTGCACATTTTGCGAATTAGTTTCATTACCTAGATTTATTGACAAAGTTTCTTTAATTATTGGTTGGGCACGCATTTCTTCTTCTCTTTTTATTAAAAGTTTTATTTTTTTGGGGATAGTCCCGTCGAAATTGAAATTGTCGGAAAGCATATGAAATAAATCAAACAAAGCAGAGTAACTGGAAATTTTGTTCATTTCATTAAAGGAAGATGGAATTACAAACTCGAAAACATAAACAGGGAGAGGTGCACAAACAGACGTGTCCTCAGCCACAGACTCAGACTCAGACTCCGACTCAGACTCAAAACGGACCACATGCACATCATAGGACTCTAAGGTCCAGTTCTTTACTTCCTTTGCAGTCGCATCAATAATGAGCTTGGAGTAGTCAGTTGGTGCACTGAAGCCCATCATGAGATAGTCTGGGTCAGTTACATGTAGCTGGGCCATCTTTTTATTGAACAACACTCCCATGTCGATTCCGTCAAGTTTGTCGGCCCAATCTTTCTCTTGAATCTTCTTTCCTTCCTCTTCCTTTTTCACTGTCTCTTCCTCTTCTGTATCAGACAACTGATGGTCGAAAAAGATTTCCAGTCCTGGTAGTTGTTGATTGGTTTCTTCGTTGATCCATGGTTCTGGAAAGCCACAGTACGGGAAATCTTTTTCTTCCTTAACAAAGTACCCATTGAGCATTCCAAAATAATTGGCCTTCTATCCCCTTTTAGGCCCTTCCAAATCTTCTACCATTGGCTCATACCCAAGACCAAAACGGTGCAAAGTCGACAATACCTAGACAAGTTCCAAAATACCCTGCTGCTTGCGCTCTAATCACATACCAGGGAAAAAGGACATTTGCCTCATCATTATTATTGCCCGTGGGTTGATGTACATTTCCTCCTCATTCAATAACATCTGTACAGCTTGGGTTTTGTCGACCTGGAAACCACTGAGCGAAACATCACCTTCACCATGTTGTACTTCCAATAGAGTGGAGCCCTCACCTCCTCTTGGGGGATGAATGCTATCTTCTCCGTGAATAGTCAGTACTGCCCCATTTCTTATCAGTTTTAGTTTTTGATGGAGAGTCGATAGTATAGCCTGGACACTTGGGTCATGCAACCAAGGTCTACCCAACAACAAGTTGAAAGACGCTAGTACATCTAGTACATGGAACTCGACCGACGTTTCTAAGGGCCCTACTAATATCGCAAATTACACTAGTCCCAGTACATCCCTCCTTATGTTGTAATAGGCCTGGACTTCTTAATTGCTTGGTATGAAGTGCTCCATTTTTAGTCCTAAACAGAGTGTTGTTTTGAGCAGACATATATTTAATGCAGACCCGTTATCAATAAGAGTCCTAGGAACCCATTTGTTCAGGCATTTAACAGTAATGTGTAGTGGTTTGTTATGATTCTTTCCCTCTGCTGACAGATCTTTATCGAAAAAAGAAATGGCTTTTGGCTCTACCGCCGGCAGAATAAGTCCAATCGGTTGCTCCGGGTGGCATCTATCGAAACGCTGGCTTTATTCAGAACTTTTAACACAGCTTATCTGTGTTTATGCGATACCATCAGTAGCCCCCAAATACTGATATTGGCTAGCGTCTTCTTTAACTACTTCAGCACTGCATCATCCTCTTCTTCTTGTTCTTTCTCCTTCCCTTTTCCGCTTAGTTGCCCTTTTTCTAGCTGGGCTGCCTTGAAATGATGCCCACTTATTGTCAAATGTTCTTTCCCCTCCTTGGGATCCCATAATCCCGTTATTGTGTTGTTGGTCTATCGTACCTCGTTCACACGCGGAGGGCTTTTAAATGCCCACAAATCGCCTAAATCACCAATTTCTATTCTTCCTCTTCTCTCCTCATCATCTTCAATAGCCCATGTATTATCAACTTCTTCTCATATGTCCTCTTTGATAAAATCCACCTGTTATTCATGAGCGACCCAAAAATTGGTCCACTTCGCTCTGTCTAATTTTAGCACGATCCTTACCAGCCAATAGAAGTGCATCTCATCGACATATATCTCCTCCTCAAAAAGTTAGGGAAGAGTGATTCCATCGAGCACGTGGCAAAACCCAGAAGGTTGGGCTGGGTAATCTAAAGGTCAATCATCTTCTTCGTTGCGTTCCTCTTCTTTCTCTTGAATTGCTGCCTGATATCCTTTCCAAACATCATCATTCCATTCTTCGTCCATAATCAATGAACAGGCAGTCAGATCCTCGATAACTAACACAGCAACAGATGCACCGAATAGATGTATTGACTCGGGTCCTCTAACTGTCCCAGATTTAAGTAATTTATCCCTGACTGCTAAGCATGATTTAGCAAGGGGTTGGTTGTAACGTTTAGCTTTATGGTAGCGGATGGCGGAGGGATCACTTTATTGTCAATGAGGTCTTGGATTTGATGTCGTAGCCTCATACATTTATCAGTAAGATGCATGTGACCTCGGTGGAAGGTGCAGTATTGAGAAGCATTAAATCTTAGCGGTGGATCAGGTACGGGCATGGGGTCCAATGGCTTGATAAGCCCTTTCTCGATGAGTCGACTCATGGCGGTAGATAATGAAATGTTGAGAGGAGTGAACGCCCTTTTTGGCCTTTGCTGTTGTTGATCGTTGTCTAACTGTTGGGTATTGTGGGATTGTTGGGTAGAAGAGGACGGGTTCAGCAGGTTTACCTCGTTTAAGTGAGACACGAGGTTGGTGGTGGTAGATTGGTTTTAATTATTTGCTGGGAATGTCCTCCTTGGCTTTTGGCTAGGCTCGGTTTTTTCAACATCCGTAAATTGTATGGCATCTTCAATCTGTACCCCGGCATCAAACAGCTGCTCAAAGGTAGAAAGCAGCTATGTGATAAGGTACCGCTTCAGTGGAGACTACAGATTCTTAGCCACGATCCTCACTTGTTCTTTCTCAGTGGGTCACTTTGTCATCTTAGCAGCTTTACCCCTCCAACGGGTCAAGAAATCAACAAAAGACTCCTGGTTCTCCTGTCGAGTTGTTTTGAGCTCTCTAGTGGTGACATCCAATAGGATGTTGTAGCTGTACGGGCTGATGAATGCAGTGGCTATGTCTTCCCAGGTCTTGGTCTTAGCCACCTCCAAACAAAGAAACCATCTTTGTGCAGCCCCAAAAAGCGATCGATGGAAAAGTTGGGCCTTGAGCTGATCATCAATTCCCTTGGGTGATAGGGTTTCAACGTACATTTTCAGATGAATGCGAGGATCTCCAATACCATCAAATTTCTTCATCTCTAGCATTTTGAACTTTTTTAACAATTTTACATCTGGGAATAAGCACAAGCCACCCACATCCAGCATGTATTATTCTACTCCCTTTGCCTTTCTCAATACCTTCTCCATTCGATCAATCTTTTCTACGAGCGTAGATTCCCTAGACTAGGCAGTGTTCTCTTCTTCAACCACCATCGGGCGGGGGACTCAAGGTGGCACAGTAACTTGTGGTACATCCTGTCCTTGGTTATCGTCCTAGAAGTCTTCGCCGTTCTCATTTGTGTCATCTAGGTATCGATTCGCAACTGGCATATGGGCCTGAATTACCCGAATCTGCGTCTGACATTGATTTTGAGCTTGGGTCTGCTGCTCCATAGCTCTTTGTATCTCAGTAATAGCTCTCATTAGAGCTATCAAGTTCACCTCATTCTCTGCCATTTCAACTAACTGTTCAGATATCCTATAGAGTCTGCCTGTCACTAATCTTGCCCAAACATGTGCCGACTGTGATCTTCTCGGCTCAATGATCTAGACCCAAAGAAAACCTGAATCCCAAAAGCAGAATAACTAATATCAAACACTTCTCGGATGAGAATTCTGACGACAAATAGTAAAATATCCCAAATACCCAAAATAGCAAACCATAGGCAGATAATCACGGAAGCTAAAACGATGCCCCTGTCGGGCTCATACTGGTAGCATAACCACAAGATGACCCAAAAACTAAAATGATGGCTAAGAAGGGGATCGACTAAGTTCTAGAGGGAAGGTTCATTTAAATGGAGAAATGGGTAGCATTTTGGCGGGAAAACCGTTTTAACCCTAGCACTCCGGTAGAAAAGCAAGACTAGTTGATACAGGTATAACAAAGGTTCGAAGGAAACGAGCCTAAACAAAAGCGAGAGAAACCAACAACCCGAGAAGAATCTAGAGGAGAGAGAAACTACCCTAGAGGCTTCAAAATGAAACACGAGCATGACCCCGAGAAGTAAACTATGGCATGAAGACCAAACATGGTGAAGAACAAAACCTGGGTAAGAACCCGAAGGAAAAGCTAACCTAAACAACAAGAGATAACAAAAAACCCATGCCGAACCCAAAAAAGGAACTAGCCTAAGCCTAAACAAACAATCCTAACAACACGCAATCAAAACATACAATTAAGAAAACGCATAATCCTACTAGGGTTAGTAGCACCTAATGGTGGGCTCTAAGCTATTATATGCAAAAAGTCAGTTTTGGTCAATCGAACATGGTACCTTCTGAATAGAGCCGGGTATATACC
This sequence comes from Heliamphora pulchella, assembly GCA_032270985.1. Taxonomy (NCBI): domain Eukaryota; kingdom Viridiplantae; phylum Streptophyta; class Magnoliopsida; order Ericales; family Sarraceniaceae; genus Heliamphora; species Heliamphora pulchella. The sequence goes on from JAULJZ010033217.1 coordinate 36,443, forward strand.
TCCCATGCCTGGAGTGGTGCAGGACATGGTCAAACGGTATGCCCGAATCCTTTTACTACACCTATGAAAGCGTACAGTCAGTAAGGCTTGCCCGTCTTCCCAGTAATCCCCAAAATGGATGAACGATCAAGGCATCAGGTCGACCAGGCATGGGGGGTTGAAGAACAATGCATATGCATGCGATAATGCAAATGAAAAATACATATTAAGAACCAATGATTTTTCAAGTCTAGCCCTCTTATTTGATTTTATAAACTAGTCCCTAGCAGAGTTGGCAGAAAATACTGTGGCGCTGAGATTTTTGGGATTTTGAAAATGTGTTAACAAATAAGAAAATTCAAAGATGTTTGAAAAATATCTGAACACCTTGAAAGCCAAATTTTAAAAATCCATTTTTGTTGAAAAATAGAGTCGTCACTTAGTTTTTGAGAAAAACTAAGAAAAACAAAACGGCTACTGATCTTTAAAACGTTTAACCAGAGAAAGAGGGTTCGAGGGCTAAAGTACGAATCGGGAAAGGTATTAGGCACCCCGTTTGCCCAACCGTAAGGTTGGCCTCTACTAATCATCATTGGTTATTTAATATGATTTCTCAAATGCATGCAAATAATGAAAGTGGGGGCAAAGAGAGAACATCTAAAATTAAATACGTAAAATACATAACATATGTACGTAACACTTTAAATCAAAAAAGATAAAATCCTAAGTCCTACGGCATGCAATTTCTAACTAAATGATACATGGAGCACACCCACATACAATATTATTTAAGACAAACTAAATATCATGATTTGCCTAAAAGAACAAAAATATACTAAAAGATACTAAAATTACCTAAACATGATTTGCTACAAAATAAACCAAACTATTCTAAACATAACATTAAACTAACATATAAAATATGCATATTCTTAAACTATCAAAAGCATAACCAAAATAAAAGCATGTGAAATTCCTATATTAAAAAGTTTACTAAAATAATGGAACCTAATAACAAATTTTTTTTATGATAAGAAAATGTTTGAAGACTTGAAAGAAAAAGAAATAAAGGGAAAGCTTACAAAAAAAAAAATTAAGCCAAAATAAGAAGGTTTAGAAGATGCTGTTAAACTACTAAAAAAATTAACTATTCATATTTTATGTTTTAAACAAAATAAAAGAAAATAAAAATAAAATAAATAAAATGAACAAATGAGTTTCAATCATTAAAAGACTTTTTGTAATTTTTGAATTTAATAAATGAAAAGCAAAATAAGGTAAGTATTATAAAAAGAAGTTAAAGCTATGGAAAAAGAAAGAGAAAAGAAAGAAGAGAAATAGAACAGTAAAAGAAAAATAAAACTACATTCCAAGAAATAAAATGCTAGAAAAGAAAAATTACACTATTATAAAAAGAAAGAGAAAAGAAAAAGAAAATGAATCTATTAAAAGAATATTAAACTAAGATTAAGGAAATAAAGGGACATTGAATTAACATTAAATAAAAAAATAAAAAAAATAAAAATGACACATTGAAAGAAAAAATCTACATTATAAGAAAAAAAAGGAAAATAAATAGAACATTTACAAGGAAATTAAGCCACATTAAAAGAAAAAGAAGGAAAAGAAAAGGAAAAATATGAAATATACTAGTAAATAAAATTAAACTAATACTAAAAAAATAAAAGGAACCAAATATAACTACTTAATTGTCAAATATGAATATAGTATTGGTGACTATATCCATGTGTGTAAGTGCCTTATCATAGCAGTTAACAACATTAATTAGTTGTAATTATCATAAATATATTAGCTGTCACGCCTCAAATACCAGGGTCACGCGGAAGCCCACCAAAACACCCATTTAATAAAAAAAATAAGTTTTACAGTTGAAAATCAAAATACAGCAGTTGGATAAAAGATTCCCAAGTTCAATTCTCATAAAACTGTAACATGCATTTTCATACATGAATAATCATATCGCCCAAAGGCGTACAAAACCAGCCTAAACAGGCATCACATGTAAAAGTACATGTCTCAAAAAGGGAAAACTATAGCAAGCCTTCCATCACCTCTGCAAGTAGGTCAACTCAACGTGCTCACCTGAAAAGGGTTTTACAGCAAAAATCCCACACTGTGAGCTGAAACCCAATAGAACATAGACAATAAAACTGTAATACAGGTTATGCAATCATATGGTGGGAGCTAATTCGACCACAAAAGCCAAATAGGTCTTTCTCTCAAAAATCAAAAGTTTTCCATCCATGAAACCATGCATATAATCTTGACAAATATCATGCCACAGTTAAGAGAAAGCAGTAAAACGCAACATTCTCCACCCGGGAATACAGAGTCGAGGAGACACGATAAAATGTAATCCTGTGTACTGACTCTGCCACACCGACAAAGGTAACAACTATAAACTCTTGTCCATTACTCTACAGTCGCGCAGGGTTCAATAAGTAATGACAAGTTCTATACGGAGTCACGACAACGACGCCATTAAGGGAGGCAACTGACAAATACTTAATTTACGGGACCTGAGCCCGAGAGAACTAAGCACCCACACCACTCAATTTACGGGGACTAACCCGAAGGAACTGAGTAACTATGCTGCGCACGTTTTCGGACTTGCACCGAGGAGCAATAGAAGCCCAACTCAACAAACCCACTGTCATGGTACATCTATGGATAAACATTTTAAAACCAACTAACAAAACAAATATAAAACACATGTATATATCAGGGATCCAATCCATGAACCATGGAGATCAAACAAAATAGGTAAAAACATATTTTCATCAAAACGGTTTAGAAGATCAGACTCAACCCCACAGGCTAGCTCCAAACCTCCAACAAAACACGTTTTCTTCTCACCAACAACCCGTTTCTGAACCTCTTTTGAAAACCATGGATGTTCACACATCCGAAAAGTGAGATCTCACAAATCCATTGCTTTAGAATCACCCGAAAGAAGCCAAAAACCATTGGAAACAACATTCAAGCCCCATCACAGGACTCCAGTCAACTGGCCCAAGCCCCCAGTTGACTAAAAAACTCTCTGAAAAAAGAGAACCAAAATAGAAGGAACTTCAGTCGACTAACCTCCCAAGTCCAGTCGACTGAACCCATCAAAAGATGATCCAGTCGACTGAACTTATAGGTCCAGTCGACTGAACCAACCCAGAAACTGTTTTGAGCTACGGGTTGTGTTTGTTTTTGCTTTTAAACCTCACATCAAACCTCCAAACTCTTGATTTTGATACCCACAAGGATATGTAAGCTCAAGCTTACCATAAAACCGCAAAGAAACCCTCAAAACATAATTTCTCATCCACCCGAAACGCTGAAAAACGGTTTTAACCCAAAATCGAATTTGAAACATAAATCACTTTTCATGTATTTTTAAACGATAAAAACACATAGGATTACATGTAGTACCCTCTAACAATTAAATAGTATAGGATTCTACCTCAATGAGTTGAAAACTCATCGCTTCGATCCACGTGTAAAATCGAGCTTTGTCGAAACAAAATTCCGTCCAGACAAAAGCGTAGACCACGATGCCGATACTAAGGATCAGTAGTTGGTTTGTCAAAAACCAAGCCCCCCGCCCCTGAGAATTAGAGAGAAGGCAGAGCATATAGTGAGTTTAAAGATAGAGAGAGAAGGAGAAGATATTTTGATGAATATATCTAACGGAAGATATTTATAGTCAAAATATCTCGAAAATATCTTTTTTTTTTGAAAATTTTGAAATTCGCACAGCAGCTCCCTATAACCCCGGGAACTGACCCCGCATGCTCAGATAAACTTTAACATGCATCAAAACGGATAAGTCATACATCGTAGAATTATATATGCAAAAACATATCATATATATTTAAGTCTCAAAAGGAGACGGGTCCAGGTCTCAGAACTCTTCCCCCGTTAAGGAATTTTGCCCCCGAAATTCACTACAAGGTCACAAAGGAAAAAGCTCCGGGTATCTCGTACGCATCCTCGACTCCAGCTCCCATGTAGCTTCTTTAATGCCGTGATGAAGCCATAGGACCTTGACATAAGCAATGGTTCTACCTCGCAACACTTGCTCCTTTGTATCAAGAAACTTCAGCGGACATTCCTCATAAGTGACTTCCTCATCAACCCGCAATTCGGCCCAATTTAACACATGTGAAGGATCAGGCTCGTACCTCCGAAGCATAGAAATGTGAAACACGTTGTGCACAGATGCTAACTGAGGTGGCAAAGCCAAATGATATGCAACCTCCCCAATCCTGTCAAGAATCTCAAAAGGTCTAATAAAGCGTGGTGATAACTTCCCGCTACGACCAAACCTCATCAAACCCTTACGTGGTGAGACCTTTAGAAACATGTGATCCTCGACTACAAACGCCAAAGGTCATCTCCTCTGATCTGCATAACTCTTCTGGCAGCTCTGAGCTGTCTAAAGACGCTGGAGAATCACTACGATCTTCTCCGTCTTCTCTCGCACCAAGTTGGGTCCCATAACTGTGGTCTCCCCCACATCTGTCCAACATACTGGTGACCTACACGGTCTACCATACAGAGCCTCATACGGTGCCATCCCAATACTGGACTGATAGCTATTGTTGTATGCAAACTTTACTAACGGTAGATGGTCCTCCCAAGAACCTCTGAAATCAAGTACACATGTCTCAATATGTCCTCAAGAATCTATATAGTCCTCTCAGACTGGCCATTTGTTTGGCGGTGAAAAGTAGTACTAAACATCAAGTTCGTCCCCAAAGCCTCCTGAAGACTCTGCCAAAAGCGTGATGTGAAGCGGGGGTCTCGGTCAGAAACTATAGACACCAGAACTCCATGCAAGCGGACTATCTCTCTAACATACAAATGACTAAGTCGGTCCACCGAATCCTTCACGCGGATGGGGAGAAAGTGTGCAGACTTCGTCAACCTATCAACCACAACCCAAACGGTGTCATGTCCCTTAGGTGAGCGAGGAAGTCCTGACACAAAGTCCATCGTGATGTTCTCCCACTTCCACTCAGATACCGGTAACGGCTGTAACAATCCTCCCGATTTTTGGTGCTCCGTCTTTACCTGCTGACAGGTAAGGCACTGAGAAACAAACTAAAGCACATCCTTCTTCATTCCAGTCTAATAGAAGTGGCAACGCAAATCATGGTACATCTTCGTGCCTCCAGGATGCACTACAGGACAAGAATGATGACATTCATGTAGTTGATCAGCTCGGCATAACTTTGGCACAAACAACCTTCCGGCCAATCTCAGACTCTGGGCTGAACCCACAACCCATCCTGCTGTATCCTCTCTACTAGCGACACGATCTCGTATCATCTGAGCCTCCTGGTCCGTCTGCTGGAGCTCTAGCATACGTGCTATCAACGCTGGTCGTGAAACTATAGAGAATAAAGTGGCACCCGTCGCTGTCTCCCCGAGACACAGATCAAACTCCCCAATCTCTTCAAGCATGTCCCACTCACGTATGGCCAAAAAAGCTAACGACCCGTGAGATCTCCTACTGAGCGTGTCTGCCACAACAATAGCCTTCCCTGGATGGTACTGCAAGTCAAAATCATAATCCTTCAATAACTCCATCCATCGTCGCTGGCGCAAGTTCAGGTCCTTCTGCGAAAACAAGTATTTTAAGCACTTGTGATCGGAGAAAACCTCGAAGTGCTCACCGTAAAGATAGTGAAGCTATGTCTTCAAGGCAAAGACCACGACAGCCAACTCCAGATCGTGCATCGGGTAGTTCTTCTCATGGATCTTCAGCTGCCGAGAACCATAAGCAACAACCTTCCCCTCCTGCATCAAATCATAGCCAAGACCGTCGTGTGAGGCATCACAATACACTATATATACCAAGCCTCGCTTTGGGATAATCAACACTGGCGCGCTAGTCAACCTCGTATTCAGCTCCTGGAATGCTGACTCATAGGACTTACTCCAAACAAACACAACGCCCTTCTACGTCAGATGCGTCATCGGTGCAGCAAGTGTTGCAAAGTCCTTCACGAACTGTCGGTAGTAGCCTGCTAAACCTAAAAAACTACGAATCTCAAAGACATTCTTCGGTTGCTCCCAACCTGTCACAGCATCTGTCTTCGACAAATCCACAGCTACCCCATCTGTTGACACCACGTGTCCAAGAAATCTCACCGCAGACATCCAAAACTCACATTTCTCGAACTTCGCATACAAGTGATGTTCTCTCAAAGTCTGCAGAACAATACACAGGTGATCCTCGTGCGCCTCTCTAGTGGGTGAGTAGATGAGAATATCAGCCACAAATACCACCACAAAACTGTCCAGATAAGGATGGAAGATCCGATTCATCAAGCCCATGAACGTAGCAAGGGCGTTCGTCAGACCGAACGACTTAACCAGAAACTCATAGTGACCATAGCGAGTCCAAAAAGCGGTCTTCGCTATGTCCTCATCCCTAATCGTCAACTGGTGGTATCCTGATCTCAAATCAATCTTTAAAAAGCAGCTCGACCCCTTCAACTGATCAAACAAATCATCTAACCTCGGCATAGGATACTTGTTCTTCCCTGTCACCTAATTCAGCTTCCGGTAGTCGATACACAAACGCAAGGATCCATCCTTCTTCTTGGCAAAAAGAGAAGGAGCTCCCCACAGTGAAGTACTCGGGCGTATGAAACCCCTATCTAATAGCTCCTGAAGCTGTACCTTGACCTCACGCAGCTTAGCGGATGCAAACCTATAAGATGGCATAGATATGGGAGCAGCCCCTGGAATCAACTCAATAGAGAACTCTACCTCACGGCTCGGTGGCAACTCAAATAGATCATCAGGAAAGACATCAGGATAGTCGCAAACCACCGGAGGTAACTCACCTCGAACCTTAACCTCATCATCTAACAGGAAGGCTGCAAAGAGGAAGCCCAAGTTGCCCTTGTTTCGCACAACACCCGACATAGACCTCAAACCCTCATCACGGTCACCCACAAAGCAAAAATAATCTCCCATTGGTGTACAAATCGTCACCTTCCATCGATCGTAATTGATAAAGGCACGGTAGGTGGTCAGCCAATCCATCCCTAGGATGACATCAAACGAGGTCATGTCAAGAATGATGAAGTCAAACTCTAGACAACGACCGGCGACCTCCAACTCACAGGATCTACACACAAGACTCAACGTCACACTCCCACCGACAGGGGTCTCCACACTCAAGGTACTACCCAACCAGTCCATTTTCAACCCTAAAGAAGATACAAAAGCAGATGATATAAATGAATGTGATGCTCCAGTGTCGATAAGAACACTAGCCCATGATCTAAAGACTAGAAGAGTACCTCTGATCATGGAAGTGGTAGTAGCACCATCAGGCATGACCGGTGCTCTGGATGAACGGGGATCTGCTAGAACATAAGCTCTGGCCGGTACACTGTGGCCCTGAACTGTAGACTGTCTGCCTAGCTGCACTGAAGCGCCCCCTTCTACAAATCTGGATGGCTGACGTCCCTGAGCCGATGGAGTAACAGAAGCTCCAACTGTACTCTCCCGTTCGGGGTAATCCCTGCAGATGTGCCCTGACTGGCCACACTCAAAACAAACCACTGGCCCTCTTCCTGAGCCTGCGACTGTGCCTTTGCCTGAATAGGCATGGGACTACAGCACTCTGCTGCACGGTGTCCTGGCCGCTGACATCTAAAGAAAATAGACTCCCTCCTCTGTTTTGACCTTCCCATTGAAGCTACGGGAAGCAAAGATACAGAAGACTATGGAGGATACGACCCCACTAGATGCGAACGCGAACCAGATGTTCATTGACGCTTGTTCTCCCTACGCCTCTGTCCTTATGTACATTCCCCTCCTTGCTGACCCCCGTTGTCCCTGTCTCGACGCGTCTTGTTCAAAGTGTCCTCCACTTTCATGGCCATCTGTACTAGCTCTGTGAAGACCTGCATCTGGAATGTCACTACCCTATCTCTGATAGTGGGCCTCAAACCCCTCTCGAATGGCTTCGCACGAAACTCGTTAGAAGGCACGATCTCTTGTGCAAATCGAGATAGGCTAGTGAACTCAGCCTCATACTCCACCACTAACATCGTCCCCTGAGTCAGAAATAGGATATCCACTCTGTAGCGATCCCTCAGTGTCGCTGAAAAGTATTTCTCCAGAAATACCTTCGTGAATGCCTCCCAAGTGCCGGTAACAGTAGTCCTGGTGAACTTCCACCACATGTGCGCACTCCCCCTCAGCTGGAAGGCAGCAAAAGTAACCCTCTGATCATCTTCCTCAATCTGAAGCGTATCCAGGATCCTGGTGACCAGCTCTAGTCATTCAGTAGCTACCGTGGGGTTGGGATCTCCAGAAAAGGTAGGAGGGTCCAAACGGCGAAACTCGTGTATTGTGACCGTCGCCCTCGGTTCGGGTATACTCTCCCTGCCCCTAGCGGCCTCAGCCACTTGCCGAATGGAGCCACCATCTCACGCAATAGATCTCCCTCGCCAACCGGTCCGTGGGGTGCATTAGCAGCCCCAACATCTGGGACTGGAACGTCCCTTCGGCCAGAACCACGGCCTTGGCCTCGACTATGGCCTCGTCCTCCCCGCATGGACATCACTCTATACGAAAGCAACATAACAGGGTAAGCTTCCTACAACATGTTATTGCTAACGTAAAAGACAGATAAGCATGCTAACACATAGCTACTTAATATCATGTCATCACATCTCACATATCGAGGAGAACCAACAAGAAAATCTCGTCACTCTGAACCACCTACTCAGATTCCTTGCTAGAATTCACATCCACGAAATGCGTATCTAATATGGCTCCCAAGTATGTTAATCCAAAGGCCCAAAAGCTAGACTACTTAATCCTATAGTCCAGCCTCCATACCCACATAAACAAGCTATCGTGCGTATCTTAGCAGAACGCTAAAACACATGCAATCAAGCATATGCACATCCTCATAAGGTGATGTACCCTCTTTTCCATGGCTTATAGGTATTCGAACCCAGAGCTCTGATACCAAGTTGTCACGCCCCAAACACCAGAGTCACGCGGAAGCCCACCAAAATACCCATTTAATAAAAAAATAGGTTTTACAGTTGGAAATCAAAATACAGCAGTTGGATAAAAGATTCGCAAGTTCAATTCTCATAAAACTATAACATGCATTTTCATACATGAATAATCATATCGCCCAAAGGCGTACAAAACCAGCCCAAATAGGCGTCACATGTAAAAGTACATGTCTCAAAAAGAAAAAACTACAGGAAGTCTTCCATCACCTCTGCAACTAGGTCAACTCCATGTGCTCACCTAAAAATGGTTTTATAGTAAAAATCCCACACCATGAGCCGAAGCCCAATAGAACATAGACAATAAAACTGTAATACAGGTCATATAATAATATTGTGGGAGCTAACTCGAACACAAAAGCCAAACAAGTTTTTCTCTCAAAAACCACAAGTTTTCCATCCTTGAAACCATGCATATAATCTTGACAGATATCATGCCACAGTTAAGAAAAAGCAGTAAAACACAACATTCTCCACCCGGGGATACATAGCCGAGGAGACACAATAAAATGTAATCCTATGTACCGACTCTGCCACATCGATAAAGGTAACAACTATAGACTCTTATCCATTACTTTACAACCACGTAGGGTCCAATAAGTAATGAAAAGTTCTATACGGAGTCACGATAACGACGCCATTAACGGAGGCAACCGACAAATACTTAATTTACGGGACCTGAGCCCGAGGGAACTAAGCACCCACACGACTCAATTTACGGGGGACTAACCCGAAGGACCTGAGTACCTACGCTGCGCACATTTCTGGACTTGCAACGAGGAGCAATGGAAACCCAACTCAACAAACCCACTGTCATGGTACATCTATGGATAAACATTTTAAAACCAACTCACAAAATAAATATACAACACATGTATATATCAGGGATCCAATCCATGAACCATGGAGATCAAACAAAACAGGTAAAAACATATTTTCATCAAAACATTTTAGAAGTTGAGACTCAACCCCACAGGCTAGCTCCAAACCTCCAACAAAACACGTTTTCTTCTCACCAACAACTCGTTTTCAAACCTCTTTTGAAAACCATGGATGTTCACACATCCCAAAAGCGAGATCTCACCAATCCATCGCTTTAGAACCACCCGAAATAAGCCAAAACCATTGAAAACAACACCCAAGCCCCATCACAGGACTCCAGTCGATTGGCCCAAGCCCCTAGTTGACTGAAAAACTCTCTGGAAAAAGAGAACGAAAACAGAAGGAACTTCAGTTGACTGACCTCCCAAGTCCAGTCGACTGAACCAGCCCAGAAACTGTTTTGAGCTACGGGTTGTGTTTGTTTTTGCTTCTAAACCTCACATCAAACCTCCAAACTCCTGATTTTGATACTCACAAGGATATGTAAGCTCAAGCTTACCATATAGCCGCAAAGAAACCATCAAAACATAATTTCATCCACCTGAAACACCGAAAAATGATTTTAACCAAAAATTAGATTTGAAACATAAAACACTTTTCATGCGTTTTTAAACGGAAAAAAACATGTAGGATTACATGTAGAGTACCCTTTAACAGTTATACAGTCTAGGATTCTACCTCGGTGAGTTGAAAACTCATCGCTTCGATCCACGTGCAAAATTGAGCTTCGTCGGAACAGAATTCTGTTCGAATGAAAGCGTAGACCACGATGCCGATACTAAGGATCAGTAGCTGGTTTGTCAAAAACCAAGCCCCGGGCCCCCGAGAAGTTAGAGAGAAGACAGAGCGTCTAGTGAGTTGAAAGCTAGAGAGAAAGAAGGAGGAGATATTTTGATGAAAATATTTAACGGAAGATATTTATAGTCAAAATATCTCGAAAATATCTTTTTTTTTTAAAATTTTAAAATTCGCACAGCAACTCCTTGCAACCCCGGGAATCGACCCCACATGCTCAGATAAACATAAATATGCATCAAAATGGATAAGTCATACATCGTAGAAACATATATGCAAAAACACGTCATATACATTTAAGTCTCAAAAGGAGACGGGTCCGGATCTCACATTAGCACTGTTTAATGAATTAATGAAGGAAAGAAAGTGACAAATGTGTTTAGTATGAAATGTGAGGAAATTAACAACAAAGGAAGTAAAGAAAACAACTAAATTACATGAAGCAAATAAGATTAACTATGTAAATGAAAGAAATATGCAAATTAAAATGGAATCTAACCCGATCAATCCAAAAAAAGAGGGAATGGAGCTTAGAATAATCGGGGATCCAAACGGAATACCTGGATTGCTAAGGAATCCTCAAGTCAGGGAATGTACTTCAATAGTCCAATCATCGGATGGTGATTCCAAGCTAGGATATCACTGTAGGCATCAGAGGTTTGAATCTCGGTATTTCAGTAGGGCTTCGACATCGGGGCTCGGAATTACTCGACGACTTGGCATAACTTCTCTCACTAAACTTCTCTCTAAAACTCTGTCCTAAAAATGTACCAGGGGACATGTCATGCCATTTGGAGTTGGCGATCACCAGGTTGGAGGTGGCGGTCGCCATATCTGAAAAAGGTTTCACAAGGTTCGATTAGCAGTCGCCACAATGTGAGTTGGCGGTCGCCATGTTGGAGGTGGTGGTCGCCACTTTTGGCTAGGGTTTTTAAGAGGTTCTATTGACAGTTACCACAACGAACATGGCGGTCGCCACATTGGGAATGACTTGCATAACAAGTTATTGATGGTTCGACATAATTTCATTGGTTTGAAGGTTTTGGGTTCAAATACCGAGCTCGGATTTCTTCCCGAAGATTGAACTGAGGCACCATTTCAGCTATTTTCATCATCGAATTCACCTAAGATTAGGTGAGGTCAAATTGGAGTGTCTACACTCCTATAAACACTCCTTCCTCAAACTGTTCTTTTTCTTCACCTGTGGCACGAATGCCATGAGCCAGAGTCTAGAAGCAAATTTCTTAAACCGTCTAACAAACTCATAATAAAATATCTTACAATACATATCGTATAATACCTAATACCAATTTAAGGGCAGAGAGACAGATAATTTATCACTTCCAACTGGGCAAGCACATATAAGAACAATTGTGCGAGTGCGTGATGCAGATGAATGTAATGTAGTTGCCCAACCCAATGTACTACCAGAACAATGTTATGAATTTCATGCCGAGAATTTCAGAGTAGACTTAATAGTATATTGATCACCAAACCCATCCTCGCCTCGTTGCGAAAGGTAAAGCCTCACCTTGGCTACATGCCTTAGCCAACTTACGCAATGGCAATGGTGTGGGGACAGGCCTTTATCCAAATCTTACCATTCCTTATTCTAAGAACCAATCCCACCTTAAGGACTAGGATATTCGTTAGGTGTCAACCCAAATTCTAATTAAAGCTAGTGAGAACCCATGGTGTCTAATCCCCCTTTTCAAAATAAACAATCTCCCATTTTATTTTCAAATATGGCAACCAGGGACGTCCTAGATCCAAAGCCACAGAAAGAACGATTTCCATATAACCCAACCCACAATGATAGGTATGAAAGGGACCTTGATAACTCAAGATGTAATGTAGGAAAGCTCATGATGTGTAATATGCTTCTCGTGTACAATTAATTATAGCATGACATATAAACACGATATAGCATGGGGTACAACTCGCTAAAGCATAAAGTACAAGCATGCGAAGTATAATCTATAATTTATGTGACATAAACTCGAACTATTGGTATGGGTTCATTTCATCAAAATTATTATTTCCATACACTAATTATTCAAAAAGTTCATATAAAGTTTAGGTAACACGCCATTCGTACACTTAGCCAATATAGGTAAATGTTTAATAGCTAGTTTTAAAGTTGCAATAGTGTTTTGGAGTACTTAGATATGAATTTAATTTATAAAATTTGAACACCAATTAGATAAAAATATTTTTTACAACTTTTATGTTTAACACTAAGGTCAGATCCTAGGGCAAATGAGTCATTTATTTTATTTAATTGAAAACCGTTCAGCATTTTACAGAGAAAAACACAGAAATTGGGCCTCTGTTGGCCATGGTTTTGGGGCATCAATTCAAAGGCTATATGTATTATTTTTTTGTGAGGTTTAAGTTAAAGGTGCCCCTACAAGTTTCATGTTTTATGCTAGGGCATGTTGTTTGGAAAAAATTGATGAGTTTGGTCAATTTATAAAAAGGGTTCAGTTAGTCTAAAAAGAGTCTGCAGAGTAGGTTTTTAACAAAGAATGCTCAAAACCTTTGGGGTACCATCCGATGGTAGTTTTGTCTGATTGTTACTCAGTAGTTAGTTTAATATATTAGCTACATGTTTCATGTTTACTACATTTGGATTTGGCTACTAAAAACTTAGGTTTTTGGTCTAACAAAAAGGTGTGACAGAGAGCTCTGTCAGTCACTGAATCTCAATAGTGACTTTGGGAAGTGTTTTGACCTATCAAGACTTTATATTTTTGGCTCATTTGTGGTGGACAGTAATATAAACATGTTCTCTACAAGTTTTATGTTTTGGCCCAAGCTCGGTTCTCACTCTAACTTAGGGTTTTTAGGTCTGTAACTTGGAGTGGTCGAAATATGACACCGTTTGGAAAAACTGGTATATCTGGAGTTCTACTCAACGAAGTCACTTCAAACTAATTTTGTATGAAATAAAACTTAAAATTCTAGGTCTAGACATAAAAATCACTTTAAGATCATTTTCTTACAATTAGTTATGATATTTTAAAGTTCATGGCAGAATGTTGGTAACCTCAGAAAATTAGGTTATCTAGGATTTTGATAGCTTAGCCCATGTTGTGTTCATTTTTGATGTATTTTCTTCGCATACATGTCATATACTCATACAAATCAAAACTCCTGAATATAATCAAGTCATAAAACTCAAAAATATATACATGCAAGCACATGTAAAGCTTGATTATACACAAATAGTCCACTATTCATACCTACGATGTCCTTTTGAGTTAATCTTTGTTTCTTATCTTTAGGGTTGATTATAGAGATGGATTGAGGACTATCTTATGGGAGAATATCAAAAGGTATTAGAAAATTTACTTACCTTATTTGATACTCAAATGGTTGAAGAAGAGTAGGACTTAGCTTTATAACTCCTCCCTTGAACCTTCCTTTCTTCTTCTTCATTCCTTCTTTCTTCTTCTCTCCTTCTTCTTTGCAAACACTTAGAATATTTTGTGATCTCTCTCTCACACTCTCTCAGTCGAATATAGATAGAGGAGAAGAGTGTTTGGGTGTGTTTTTATAAAAAAAATTATAATGGAGAATAATTAGTGCATATAATTTTAATTTAAATTTTTTAAAATTCCTATTGGTTGCATGGGAGGTGGGGTTTATTTGAGACATTGAAAAATCAGATTTGGACAGGTAGGGTTCGGCCATGGCAAGTTTGGGAGGCTCAAGGTCTGATTTTGAATTATTTTAGGGTTTAAATTGTATTTTGGTACCATTTTGTGAAACAAATACATAAAATATTAATTTTATATATCTTTTTGGTATCTAAACCTATTAAAATCTATTATATTAATGTGTTTATAGTTAATTTAGTCTTCCTATAATTTATCATAATTTTGGTAGCAATTAATTAAATAGGTGTAGGCTTTTAAGCTAAATTAAGTTAGTTTGATTAGAATTGGCTTTTAACTTATTTATTGTGTAGAGACTTTAAATAATTATTTCTTTGCTTTTGTTGATCTATATTATTATATTATTATGTATATTACTTGTATAAAAATATTAGGTCAAAATAATGCTTAATTTATACACATTTTCTCATTTTTAAGCTTAAAAAGACAAAAGTAACTTTTTGGGAACATTTCCCTAGGTGGCTGGCCATGCAAGGGTAATTTAGTTATTTTTGTTGTTATTTTGTCTTTTATTAATTAATTGTGTATAAATATCTAATTTTGGGCATTCATGTGTTAAATTTTAAATTTTTAAGACTTTTTGGCTGTTCTAGGGGTAAAATGGTCATTTTACCCTAATTATGAGAAATTTTAATTTTTAATTTTATATTTTATATTATTTACTTAATTTAAGTTGTTTCGAAACTTTTCTGAGTGTTAGGATTTTGCCTCTGAGAATTTGGTCTCTTTTAGGGTTTTCGGGTCAAATTTAAGGTTTCGGGTTAATTAGGATTTTTCCTTGTTCATGTAGCGACCTAAGTTCTCATTGTCTATCCGTCGCTAATACTAGGATTTGAGCCGAGTTGTTACACAAATCTACAAAACACTTCGAAAGGTCACACTTTATGTCCAAAGTTAGATCTTTAAGTTACGTTTCATACAAAATTGGTTTGGAACGATTTGACTGCGTAAGTCTCGAGTTATGAATTTTCTTCCAAAACATGATATTTTTCATATTAGCATTTGTTATAGAGGTTAAAATACCATTTTAGAAGTTTGTAATCAAGATAGTTTCTTCACAAAAGCTGTAGCTAATATGTATTTCTATTCACTCACAAAAAATGAGGCATTTCTATTACTGTTTGATATGTCAAATCTATTTTCAAATTTGCTGGACTGTACTTCTCTTGTTGAATGAGTTCTATCATATACTCTTGAGGAGGTTATCTCATCTATTTTGAATAATTATTCACAATTGTGTTCTTCATAAAAATGGTTGGGGATATTTTAATCTAGATGCTGTTCAAAAATCATGACTTTTAGATCTCATTCGATCCCCCAAATTACTTTTATACTCCTTATTTCTAAATCTAAAATTAAACTTTGAAGTTTGTAAATGTTGATTTGACACATTTTCTTGTAAGGGCAAAAATTCAAATATTTTCTTAAAAGCCGGACCTAGCTTCCTTCATGAAAGTTTTAGGGGTTATCTTGATCTAAAACATAGCCAAAAATCATAATTTTTGAAGTTTATTTAAAACTCCAAATGTATTTTACTCTAATTGTATTATAATCAAAATTTTTGGGTTTTAGTTTAGGGCTACTTTAAGTCTTTGTTTTGTGATTGTTAAACCACCTTGCTTTAAGGGGAATTCAAGGAAGTGTTCTTCATGAAAGTTATAGGAGACCTTTTTATCTTGTTTATGCCCAAAAATCAGAAGCTAATATGAAGTTTAAGTGCCGCAAATATGTGTCCTAATCTCTGTTAAACTCGCTAAATTTTTTGATGTGTAAAAAAATTTATTTATCCAACTCTACTAATTTCTTAAGAGATATTCAAGTCTTGGGTGTGTACCCATGTAATTTATCTATTGTAAGTCCTTTGTACATTGCCATGTCCTAAAAGCATGCATATATTATTAGGGTTGTATACTAAAAATCAAGATTTTGAATTTTAGTATTTAATTTTATTTTTTAATAAAATTTATTTTGTTATTTTTATGAGAATCTTAATGAGTAATGGATGCATTTTATTATTTATTTGATATCGTCCACGGATGTCTTTTATTCTACATAGTATTCAATCTGATGTGTAAAGTTCGACTTACACACCGAAGACCAAATTAAAAGGTTATTGTAGAATATAAATTTTTTATTCACAGTTTAGGTAGAATTAAAAAAACCATTGGTCCGACTGTAATACATAGTTTTAGTAGACTTATCTTGATTATGGGAAACAGATAATAGCACTGTCTATTGTTTTAACTCATTGTACTAGTACACTTAGTGCACGTTGAACAAGATCAAGTTGGAATAATTAATTTTATACTGAATTTATAAATTAATTTACACCCAATAGTTATTATGAGTGTTTATACTCTTAATCTCAAAATAATTATTATTTGCATATATTTAAAATTAGTTATTTTGATTAATTAGAGAGTGCGATCTTATATGGATCAATAATCCCGGTGACTTAAATAGCGATATTAATTATATGGTGAATATTAATTATTGATGGAATCAGCATCCCAATTGATTAGAATTGACGATATCGCCTTAAAAAAGCTTATAAGATTCGACCGAGCCAAATCCTGCAGGTGGATTTAATTATCTTGCAGTTAAATAAGTTAAGCGAGAGGTCTTAAGAAATTTATATAAGAAGCCGATTAAGTATAATTGTTAGTAATTTTTATTTTAATCGACGGGTATCGTGAATCTTAATGTGAAGATAATAAATAAGTATTTTAATAACAGGAGCTCGAATATTCAGTTTTGAGAATATGGCCGGGAGTGCAATTATAATTCTTTAGTGGAATGAATTATAATTAATATTTTTATGAAATTACTTCTAGGTTGAGGTGGATTTTTATAATTACATTGGGAACCCAAGTCATGTTTGCTGCACAGATCTATGCTGTAGTCTATTTATATGCTGTAATCTATTTATATGCTGTTATAAAACCTGACGCCATGATTCATATTATTTAGTCAGTGATCAAGTGGTTAGGATTTCCATGTTCTCTGAAAATTCTAAGACTAATCAAGAAGATTTTGAATAACACAATAGATCAAAAATCACACTTTGTTTGTGTTTAGCATTTTGGAATATAGCAGAAGATTTGTATAAAAATTTTGACTAAAAGTCAAAAACCGTGGTAGATCGTTGACTGAAAATTATTACAGCTGCCGAAATCATCAAACAAGATTTCAAAATGTATAATCTTAAAACAAATTTTGGAAGTATTACCAAATTTTGTTTTGATTGTTTTATATCAAAAATTTTAATCTGAAGCCTGTTTCGGCGTTTGCCCGTTCAGTTATTTTTTTGACTAAAATCAGAGACATAATTTTAGAATCTTAGCGGTTTGCCTCAAGCAATTGATATTAAAGCCATCTTTGATTATATATGATTTTATCATGAGTTTGGGTAGATTTAGATTGTGCTAATTTGGTTTTGCTAGCAATCTAATCCCGACTTTTAATAGTCATTATTTATTTTTTCATGTTTGAATTCATGGTTTGAATGATGATTATTAAATTAATTTTTTTAACCATGAGGACTGACCGTGGTAGATTGATTGCAAACTTCTCGGAAGCATAGGATCAATGTAAAAATAAATTTTTTTTAGTTTTTTTGGTTCTTGTTTTTTTTTTATTATTTTATGTAATAAAAAATAAAAAATAAAGAGAACAAGAAGAAAATTGAAGAACGGTGAACATGACGAAAGCGGCGCATAAGCTTGGGATGTTAATTGAGCTTTTTTCAATCCAACGGTGGCATGTAATTCATGAAAGGGGGGAAGGTGTTTATTCACTAAGCATGGTTTTTTGGCTGCTACGTGATTCTAATTATCACCACTAAGGATTCATGTATGGATGAATTTGATAGCTCATGGGACAAACATGAATCACCTTGGTAATTATCAAGAATGCATACCAGAAAACCTGGATAGTTTTAGTCTTGGAAAATAAGTTATGAAACTGGTTCAGCATACTCGCGTATTTATAAGGCTACAGCAGGGACTTAGGGAGTAATTATGAGTAAGACTTCTAGTAGAATACAAACACGTATCAGCGGTTTTCGTAATTAAGCAAACCTCATAGCGGTATCTGCAATTATGGAACACTAGCAAGAGTTTCTGTAATTTTCATAAAATACTAAATTACAGTTCACTTCACTAAAGAACTATAATTGCATTTTGACCCATAATCTTAAGACCATCTAGCATTGAGCTCCTATTATTAAATACTTACCATTTCTCCCTATGTTAAAATTTTTGATACCCACCAATTAAATTTTATTACTGTCAATTTAATTTAATCGGCATCTTGATAATCCTTAAATCCTTCCGCTAAACTTATTTAACCGCCGAATAATCAAATCCATCTGCAAGGGTTGGCCCGGTTAAAACTTATAAGCTTCCTTAAGGGGGTATCGTCAATCTCGATCTTTTGGGACGTGAATTCCATCAATAATTAATATTTGCTATATAAATAATACCACTATCTAAATCACCAAGAATATAGACCCATATAAGATCGCATCATTTAATGAATCAAAACAACGAATATTAAATATATAAAAATCAATAATTATTTCAGGATTAAGGGGATAAGTACTACTTATAATAATCTTAGGGTGTAAATTTATTTATATAGTCAGTATAAAATTAATTATCTCAAATGTCCCGTTCAGTACACACAAAGTATACTAGCACAGAGAGCCGAAATAATAGACGACGCTATTATCTGTTTCCCGTAACCAAGACAGGCCTACTAAAACTCTGTGTTATAGTCGTTCTAATGGTATATCAATTTTCATCTAAACTGTGAACATAAAACTTACATTCTGCAAGAATCTAAAATCTGATCTTCTGTATATAAGTCGTACTTTATATAGCAGATTAAATACTATATAGAATATTGGACATCTATGTATAACATTAAAGAAATGATACACATATATTGCTCATAAAGATTCTCATAAAATAAAAAATTAATTTTATTTAAAATAAAATTAAACGTGATTTTCAGTATACCAACCCTAACAATTTTTCACTTATAGTTAAAACCATGCTGACATACATCTGATTCCCATGCCCTCTACATGACTATCAAAAGTTTTAGCCTGTAAGTTCTTTGTAAATGATCTGCAAGTTTGCCTCCTGATGTAAGCTCTATATCTGACTAAAAATCTGAGTCTGTGTACCCCAAAGGTACTAGACTGTCTGCCTGGTAAATCAACATATAATCCTTAGTCTTTTTCAGGTACTTAATTATATTTTTTACCTCAGTTCAATGCTCTTGCCGTGGGTTAGACTGATATCTGCTAACCATGCCAACGGCAAAGCAGAAATCGGGTTTAGTGCAATGTATAGCATACATAAGGCTTCCTACTTTCAAAGCATAAGAAATCGCCTTCATCTTCTCTATCTCATCAGGTGTCATAGGACACTGATCCTTGGATAGAGTGATTCCATACCTAAAAGGGAGAAACCCTTTCTTGGAATACTACATGCTAAAACGAGTAAGGATATCATCGATATACTTTGCTTGTGATAAGGTCAATGTTTTTTGTTTTTGATATCGCACGAGCTTGATCCCAAGGATGTGACTGGCTTCAACCAAGTTCATCATATCGAACTGCCTAGATAACCATACTTTAACTGTAGATAATGCCCCCATATCATTTTCTATGAGCAAGATATCATCTACAAAAAGACTAGGAAGATCACCATGCTTCCGTCACGTTTCTTGTACACAAAAGACTTATTTGAACTCTGATCAAAATCATAAGACTTAATGGCTTGATCAAACCAAGTGTTCGAAGACCTTAATGCCTGCTTAAGTCCATAAATAGATCTCTTAAGCTTACACAACATGTGTTCCTGGCCCTTTGCAATGACTCCATCTAGTTATATTATATAGATACACTCATCAAGACTTTCGTTAAGAAAAGCTGTCTTGACATCTATTTGCCAGATTTCGTAATTGAAATGAGCGACAATGGATAAGAGAATTCGGATAGACTTAAGCATAGCTACCGGCAAAAAGGTTTTCTCATAATCGATCCCTTCTTTCTGAGTGAACCCTTTAGCAACAAGTCTAGATTTGAAGGTTTTAACCCTTCTGTCTGCTCCTCTCTTTCTCTTGTAGATTCACTTGAATCCAATTGGTTTTATCCCTTTGGGTGATTCTACAAGTTCCCCGACCTGATTGGAATACATAGATTCTATATTTGAATTCATAGCCCTTTGCCAAAGATCTGCATCTTTGTCCTGAAGTGATTCATTGAGTTACAGGGATCGATATCTAGTTCTGTCGGGATCTTATCAAAAGATTCTCTCAAGAATATATACCGATCAAGTTGATGAAGAACCATCCAACTACGACGAGGCAATACTTGTGTCTGTGTACTAACAGTAATATGCTGTGCAGAATATGAACCCTATACATCAGTACCCTATTCTTAATTTTCACTTGTCCCGATAATCCTCCCACTACGACGAGGTAATGGTATATTAGTAACATTCTTTCGTTCTACTGGTATTTCTCATTAGTTCTTCCAGAATAATTTTTCCATTGAGCCTGTGGTCTATAATGTAATCCTCTTCCAAGAATCGGGCATTGGTGCTAAAATGACCTTCTGATCCTAAGTATTATAAAACAGACCACCTTTTGTTCCCTTGGGATAACCCACAAAGAAACAGACTTTTGTCCTCAGTTCCAACTTACTTGCGTTCCCTTTCAGCACAAGTGCTAGATAACCCCAAATCCAAATGTGTTTCGGACTAGGCTTATGCCCGGTCCTCAATTCTATGAGAGTAAAAGGTACTAACTTAGAAGGTACCATGTTCAGAATATAAGCAGTTGTCTCTAAAGCGAGTTCCCAAAACAAATCGGGTAAACATGAATAACCCATCATGGACCATACCATCATCTCCATAAAAGTCCTATTCCTTCTTTTTGCTACACCATTCTGCTGTAGAGTGCCAGGTGCAGTCAATTGGGATATAATCCCCTCTGATGATAAGTGGTTCTTATACTCTCTAAAGAGGTATTCCCTACCACGGCCGAATTGTAGTGATTTGATACTTTTACCCAGATACTTCTTGCCTCTGGCTTGAATTATTTAAATTTTTCAAAGCATTCAGATTTACGATGCATCAAGTAAATGTATCCACACCTTGAGTAGTCATTAATGAAACTGATGAAGTAATCAAAGTCAACTCTAGCCCAAATTGTCATAGGACTACACACATCAGAATGAACTAACTCCAACAGTTTTTTAACTCTTTAGCCTTTGGCCGAAAAGGGCCTCTTTGATCATTTTACCTTTTAAGCAAGATTCACAGACTAAAAACACCTTCACTTCCAATGAACTCAAAAGTCTATCTGCTACGAGTCTGTTTATCCTTTTTAGATTAATATGACCCAAGCGTAAGTGCCAAAGAAACGTTTGGTTCAATAAAGAAGAAAACTTTCTCTTATATGATAAATTAGATATGTTATTCATTTTAGTTAGTTGCAGTGTAGGTGTCACGCCCCAAAACCTAGGGTCACGTAAAAATCTACCAAACACCAGTTTTACGAAAAATAGGTTTTCATAAATTCAAAGCCACCTGATGAAATCACAAAAAACCCCAATATCCATCTCTCAAAAACAGTAAACATTCTGTATAACATGCATAAGTATATCGCCTTATGGTGTACAAAACTGCCTTTAGGTACAGGCATACCAACAAGAAGGAAAACTATAAAAGTCTTCCGCCACCACGGGCATCACCAAAGCTACTCATGGTCATCATCCAAAGTATCACCTGAAAATAGTTTTACAGAAAATCCCACCCGTGAGCCAAAGCCCAATAGAAACAAACCATAAAACTGTAAAGAAGGTAATATACAAACATATGGTGGGAGCGAACTCAACCATAAACCCCAAATGATTTTCCATCCAAAACCCACAAGTTTTCCCATCAGACTAAACCAGTCTCCCAAAACGATTTTATTAACATAAAACCCATGTTTCCATCCTTCAAACCATGTGTTGCAAATAGTGAAAATAAACCACCACAGTTAAGAAAAAATAGTAATCAAAACATCGTTCCCTCACAGAATGTACCATCGTGGAAAAAGAATATGATCCAATGTACTAACCCCATCACACGACAGAGGCAACAACGATAAACCTCTATCCAGTATCTAATCCCCATACATCATGGGACCGGTTAGATACACACAAGTTCTATACGGAGCACCATAACGTAACCACTCAATTTACGGGCAACAACCCGAGGGTACAGAACACCCAACTCAATTTACAGGGACTAACCCGAAACTACAGAGCAACTACACTGCGCACGTTTTCGGACTTACACCGAGGGCAACTCGTGCCAAATACTCGTCATCCCAGTACATCTAGATAATCTTCAAAAAACCGAACCCTAGCTTAACTACGAAAAACATTTCAAAAATTACATTATACATGTATATACATATCCATCCATTAACATGGAGATCAACAAAATATTTTCAAAATATTTTTTTCCATTTTCAACAAAACGTTTCAAAACCTGAGACTCAACCCCGAAGGCGAGCTCCAAACCTCCAACACACCAAGTGTTGAGATTTTTCACAAAATCACCATTTTCCACCAAAATCCACCGTTTTCAAGAAAATCCTTTGAAAACCATACTACCACATGTCATACAATACAATAAGCCAAGAAAAGCTAACAACATGCATTCTATCAGAAAAACAAGGCTAAAACAGAAAATATGACATTTGATGCATTTTCTACCCGGTGAAAACACATATAATTACATATAATACCCTCATAACAGCAGTAGGTCTAGAATCCTACTTCGTTGGGTCAACACCCGACGCCTCAAAAATCAAACCTCGTCAGAACGAGAATCTGACCGGATGAGCACAAAGCTAACAGCGTAGATAGTAAGGATCCACAAGCTGATCGTCGAAAACTAGGCTCGGGCGGGTCAAATATGTAGAGAGAAGGCAAAGAGAATGAGAAAAAGAAAGCTTTTCCAAACATTCCAGCCCTCAGGATACTTATAAGCTCGCCAAAAAGGCAGTTCAGTCGACTGAAGAAGCCACTTCAGTCGACTGAAGCTCCTCAAAAAACGTGAACCGCCACAGTTTAGTCGATCGAACCCTTGAGTTCAGTCGACCGAACTCAAGAAAAATGGTTCAGTTGACTAGATAAACCCCCAGTCGACCGAACCCAAGGTTCTCAACCTACTGGTTTTCAGTTCAGTCGACCGAACTCACCAGTTCAATCGACCGAACAGCCTACTGTTTTGGTCTAGGGTTTTGTGTTCTAAGGCCAACCAAACAAGCCTAAACAAGGTCCGAGAAAGAATAAAATATCTCTATACATGCTGTTCTATAACTCCAAAACATAAACCATGCATCGATGATATATAACATGAAGGAGAAACACGTCATCATTTATATATATCAAAATTAAAATGGTACAGGGTTTCACTACTCTCCCCCCATTAAGGAATTTCGCCCCCGAAATTCTCTACAAGGTCACAAGGTAAACAGGTCTGAGTATCTAGCACGCATCCCAGACTCAAGCTCCCAAGTCGCTTTCTCAACCCCATGATGAAGCCACTGAACTTTGACATACGCAATCGTTCTTCCCCGCAACACCTTTTCCTTTGTATTTAGGATCTGCATAGGACGCTCCTCATACGTCACATCCTCATCAACTGCAACTTAGTCCAATCTAATACATGAGATGGATCCGGCTCGTACCTCTGAAGCATAAAAACGTGAAAGACGTTGTGCATAGATGCTTACAGTGGCGGCAAAGCCAGCTGGTATGCTACCATCCCAATCCTTTCCAGGATCTCAAACGGTCCAATAAAACGTGGTGATAGCTTCCCACGACGACCAAACCTCATCAACCCTCTACGTGGCGAGACCTTCAAAAACACGTGATCCCCCACTGCAAACTCTATCAGTCTCCTCTTCCGATCCACATAACTCTTCTGGCAGCTCTGAGCTGTCACCAGACGCTGACGAATCACGATAATCTGCTTCGTTGTCTTTCGTACTAAGTCGGGTTCCAAAATAGCAGTCTCTCCTACCTCTGTCCAACAAATAGGTGACCTACACGGTTTGCCAAACAGAATCTCATACGGTGCCATCTCAATACTGGACTGATAGCTGTTGTTGTATGCAAACTTTGCCAACGAGAGGTGATCCTCCCAAGAACCCCAAAAATCAAGCACACAGGCTCTCAGCATGTCTTCCAAAATCTAGATGGTCCTCTCAGACTGACCGTTTGTCTGAGGATGAAAAGCTGTACTTAAAGTCAAGCTCGTCCCCAAAGCCATCTGAAGGCTGCTAAAAGTGCGATGTAAAGAACGGGTCTCGATCAGAAACAATAGTCACAGGTACTCCTTGTAGTCGGACTATCTCTCAAATGTACAATCGACTCAATCGGTCCATTGGGTCTCTCACTCGAATAGGGAGGAAGTGCGAAGACTTCGTCAACCTGTCCACTATAATCCAAATAGTCGTGTCCCTTCGGCGAGCGTGGAAGTCCTGATACAAAATCCATAGTGACATTCTCCCACTTCCACTCAGATACAGGCAATGACTACAACAACTCTGCAGGTCTCTGTGCTCCACCTTTACTTGCTGACAAGTAAAGCATCGAGAAACGAATCTGATCACATTTCATTTCATTCCCGTCCACCAGAACTGTCGGCGTAGATCGTGATACATCTTCGTGCCTCCCGGATGCACTACAAGATGTGAGTGATGAAACTCATGTAGCACCTCAGCACGGCACGACTCTGGCACAAATAGATGCCCGGTCAACCTCAGACTCTGATCTGAACTCACCACCCATCCTGCGGTGTCCTTCCCGCTAGCAATGCGGTCCCATATCATCTGAGCCTCCTAATAAGTTCTCTGAGCCTCTAGCACGCGTGTAATCAATGCAGGCTGTGAAGCTACAAAATATAAAGTCGCACCTTCCCCTATCTCCCTGAGACATAGATCAAACTCCCCAACAGCTCTGAGCATGTCCCATTCTCGTAGAGCCACAAAAGCTAACGAGCCATGAGATCTCCTGCTGAGTGCATCAGCTACGATATTTTCCTTCCCTAGGTAGTACTGTAAATCAAAGTCGTAGTCTCCCAACAACTCCATCCATCGTCGCTGGCGAAGATTGAGGTCTTTCTATGAAAACAAGTACTTCAAGCTCTTGTGATCAGAGAAAACCTCGAAATTCTCACCATATAGATAATGTAGCCATGTCTTCAAGGTGAAGACTACAACTGCCAACTCCAGATCATGAGTTGGGTAATTCCTCTCGTGTGTCTTTAGCTGTCGCGAACTATAGGCTACAACCTTGCCTCCCTGCATCAGTACACAACCCAAACCGTCAAGTGACGCGTCACAGTACACTGTATACCCCAGACCTCGCTCTGGAATAATCAACATTGGTGCACTAGTCAATCTCCTCTTTAGCTCCTAGAAAGCTAACTCACAGGAATCACTCCACACAAAACTGACTCCCTTCTGCGTCAGACGCGTCATCGGTGCTGAAAGCCTAGAGAAGTCCTTCACGAACCGCCGATAATAACCCGCTAGGCCCAGAAAACTACGAATCTCAAAAACGTTCTTCGGTCGCTACCAATCCGTTACTGCATCAGTCTTTGTCGAGTCCACTAATACTCCATCCTTCGACACCACGTGTCCAAGGAATCTCACCTCTGACATCCAGAAGTCGCACTACTTGAACTTTGTATACAAGCGATGTTCTCTCAGAAGCTGCAAGACGACGTGCAGATGCTCCTCATGCATCTCTCTCGTAGGCGAATAAACCAGAATATCGTCCACGAGCACAACCACAAAGCTGTCCAGGTAGGAGTGGAAGATACGGTTCATCAGACCCATAAATGTATCTGGAGCGTTCGTCAGACCAAACGGCGTGACCAGAAACTCATAGTGACCATAGCGAGTCCGAAAGGCGGTCTTCTCTATGTCATCGTCCCTAATCCATAGCTGATGATACCCTGACCTGAAGTCAATCTTCGAAAAGTAGTGCAATCCCCTCAACTGATCAAACATGTCATCAATCCTAGGCATAGGATACTTATTCTTCACCGTCACCTGGTTCAGCTTCCTGTAGTCTATACATAGTCTCA
>JAULJZ010033218.1:0-37588 GCA_032270985.1 Heliamphora pulchella
ATCAATCGGTGGTGCCGAAGCTTGCCCTCACCATGTACATGAAGCATGGGTTGAAGGTCAAACTGTGCCGCCGCGATGACTCTGAGCTTCAGAAGTATTCTAAAATCAGATAAATCTCCCATGTGGAATGTTTGCTACTGATTTATGTCTTTTTTTTTGTTTTTTTTTCGTTTTTATTATCTCTTGTCTGTTTCGTTAGTGCCTACATTTGTTTGGGTTGCATTATGTTATTGTTTATATCATATTTCACAAATACTATCCACAGAGGTTAAATGCTCTGTCTAGCCTAGTAAAAGATTTCTATATATTCTCCATTGAATTTAGGCCTATGAAGAATTTTGAAGGCCTTGTCAAGTGAATAGTTAACAAATTTCTTAAGTAAAAAAGACTCTGTCGTGTGAGTGGTTGATATAATGCATTTAAATAAGATACTTGGCATTAAATTAACAGAAGAAAGAGAGCATAACGACCCACTATAGCTTGTAACTATTATATATGCCCGCTAACAGAGCATATACCAATATTTTAGGAAAGAAGGCTATTGCCTTTTTGAATTTGAGTCGGGGTTAAACTCAATGCCTATAAATAGGTTAGGTAGTGGAAAGTCAAGGATACACAACACTCGACAACAACCTCTCTGTTTTTCAATTTATCTAGAATTAGATTTCAACTGTTGTATTTTCGTTTCCCGCACTGTAATTGCTTTCAATTTTCTTAGCAATAAAATTTATCCTTATCTTTCGTTCAAGTTCCTTTGTTGTCAATTTTGAATTTTTTTCAGACGAAGTTCTGAAAAGAAGACATTGAGTCT
Organism: Heliamphora pulchella; assembly: GCA_032270985.1. NCBI lineage: Eukaryota > Viridiplantae > Streptophyta > Magnoliopsida > Ericales > Sarraceniaceae > Heliamphora > Heliamphora pulchella. The sequence goes on from JAULJZ010033218.1 coordinate 812, forward strand.
TAACACAATTGCTTGATAATTCATTTTTCTATCGATCTCGATGAAAAAAATTTTATTTGGTAAATAGTTATATACAAAAATAAAAAAATGCCAAAATAAATTAAGTGACTACGAAGGGTGACAAGAATGGTATGTGAATGGGTTGCGAAGGGTGATAAGAATGAGACACGAGTATAAGAATAGGTATGTTAAGATGTCATTACATTTCAATAATTAATTGGATGCTGCCCTTTCCCACTTAGCAAACTCTTGGAATTCTCAAAGAATGAAAAATTCGCAATTACTACTACAAGAAAATCAACCCCTCATGTGACGGCCCGTCCTCCGGACACGTCGGGACATACATAAATATAAATAAAGAAATATTTTAGTCATTCATTTATATTTACATACCTTAAATATTACATCATAAAGGAGTTTGAACTGATTAAAGGTGCATATCAATTACAGTTTCACCAAGGAATCAAACAAAAGTATACTGGGTCTGTGGAAACTGAACAAAAAAGAACAAAAGGATGAACACTCAGTCTTTTAGCTAGCATTGTCGGGGTCTGCTGGCTCCTTCCACTCACCTTGTTCTTCAAAACTTTCTTCTTGAATTGGGGCGACTTCCTCCAAGTACTCCTCTGCCTCATCTGTGGCACTAATGCCATGAGCCAAAACCTAGAAAAAAAACTCCCTAAATCTTCTAACCAAACTCACAACAAAGTATACCCCAACGCATGCCAAGTAACACTTAAACACACTTTAAAGTCAAGGAGACGGACAAATTTATAACAGGGTAGCAGATAAGTTAATAAACACGCGTATGAGATGCCGTGTATGCAATGCAGATGCCTAACCTAACATACACTCAGATCATAACATGAATTCTACGTCGAAAAATTCTAAGGGACAAATTTTATGGATAAAATATATACCAAAACCATCACTACTCTTCGTTGCGAATAGTAAATCCTTCGCCTGGCTACATGCCACAGTTGTTTTACTGCAAAATTTGCAATGACGTGGGGTTTGAGTTTTAAACCTAAATGCTCCCACCTTAAGGAGCATAATGCCTTCGCACCAGTATTAACTCCAAAATCCAAACTACCAATAATAGCATGCCATCAAAACCAAAGTATTAGTGACGAATCTATGGTGCCCAACAATATTCATGATAAACTATTTCAAACATGAGGACGCACTTAGGTTGTATAAAGAAAAATTGTAACACTGGTGATGCACCCACGGTGTATAAACTAAAATTGTAACAATAGGGACACACCTAGGGTGTACAAGGGGAATATATCCCAAATTATTTGTAAAAAATGGCAACCAGAGACGCCTTAGGCTTAGAACCAAGAAGGATAATAACCCATCATAACAACAGTTTACATAGATGGACTCCATTATGCTAAGATGCAAGTGACAATACCCATAATGTATAATATGAATCTCAAGTGCAATTATCTATAGCATGGCATCAACTAGCATGACAAAGTTCATGGTACAATTCACTGAGCATAAGTACAATCATCTGAGGTGCAAGTTCAATTCTTAAGATACAATTCAAATTTGATAACATAAGTTCTAATCATCGTACGTTCACTTAAAAATACTAATCAACTAACTCAAATAAATCATCATATAAGATTCGGGTTTCACAACAAAATGTACTCAAACATACACATAACAACTTTAAAGGTCAAGTTTAAGTATTAAATTTAAAGTTGGTAGGGTTTTGGGGCATTTAGACTGGAAATCAAGTTATGATTTTTAAGCAGCATTTAGATAAAAATATTTTCTACAACTCTTATGTTTAACATTAAGGCCAAAACCTAAGGTAAATGGGTGAATAAAACATTCTAAGTGAAAACGGTTCAGCACTTTCCTTAAAATTTTACCAAACATATGCCTCTGTTAGTCTCGGTTTTGGGGTATCCAATCAAGTCCCAATGAGCCAATTTTTGGATATATTCTAGTTTAACATGTCTCCTACAAGTTTTATGTTTAATGCTAAGGGTAGTTATTTTGGAACAAGTTAGAGTTTTGGCCATTTTATAAAATAGGTTCTCTCAGCAACCAAAACTCAATAGAGCTGATTTTGGACAGAGAGTTTGAAACAATTTTGAGGGACCATCCCAAGATATCTAGGTCTAATTTTTTGAAAAACTGTATTTCAATATATTAGCTACAATGTTCATATAGACCACGTATGGAGTAGGTTACCAAACATAGGGATTTTTTGCTATACAAAAATATGTGACAGAAATGTTCTTTAATACTAAACCACAACAGAGAGTTTCAAAGAGGTTTTGACCTATCAAAACTCAATGTTTTGTGCTTCGTTCTGGCGGGTAGTTAGATATACATGGTATCTACACTTTTTATGTTTTCGAAAAAGCTCGGATCTCATTTTAAACTAGGGTTTTTAGGTCAGTATTGTTGACTGATTTGAAAATGACATACTTTGGTAGAATTGCAATATCTTGAGTTCTACTTACTCAAATGGGTTGAAAGTAACTTTTGATGAAAGATAAGACAAAAATCTAAATCTAGACATAAATAACATGCTTAGATCATTTTTTTATGTGGCATTATGGAGTTCCAAAAATCAGGGCAGAAACATTCAAGTTCTCAAAAATTAGGTCTCTTTTATGTTCAAGTCTCCTACTTGTGGTATGTAAAGGTTTTGTCCCGTTTCATTGCATTCTTGTATTTTAGACATAAATATCAAGGTTCCAGATCACTTTTAGGTCATCAAATTCAAAAATAACAACACATAATCACATCTCATATTATTCAAGAACACATGTACAACAGCCCTTATTTCTTAACTACAATGCCTTTTTGGTTCATTTTCGGTTCTCTATTTTTAAAGTGTTTAAAGAGATGAGTTGAGGGATATTTTGAGTGATATTAGACATAAGGTTAAGAGATTTTACTTACTTGTTTAGAGGCTCAAAAGGTGGTAGGATGGAAGGACTTAGCTTTAAGAAAAACACTTCTTAATTTCCTTGGCTCTTTCTTCATTCTCTCCTTCTTCTTTCCTCCCTTCCTCTCTCAAAGTTGGAAGAACACTCAAGAACAATCGAAATCTGGTCTCTCATCTCTCTTGACCAAAAATAATGATGGGGAAAGAGGGTGTTTGGCTTGGTTTATATAGAAAAAGCTTGAGGGAACAAAATGATGCATTTTTAGTCATTTTCTCTTCCATATCACATGGGTTGACTTGACATGGTGCTCTATTTGAAGTAGATATATCAGATCTGGGATAGGTAATACAACTAGGGATCAGTTTGGGAGACAAAAATCTGACCCCACATCAATCATGGGATTTTACCTAGGTTTGCGTGCCCATTTGTACAAAAAAATGCTTTAAAAGTTAATTTGATGTATTTTTTGGTGTATTTTGTTATTGAAACTTATTATTTTAGTATGTTTATGATAAATTTAATATTTTCATAAATTATCATAATTTTCATAACAATTGACTAAGTAGATATAGTCTTTTAAGTCAAATTAAGTTAGTTTAACAAAATATGACTTTTTGACTTATTTTAGTGTGTATGAATTTCAATAATAATTTGTTTACTTTTGTTAGCCTATAATATCATATTATTATGTATATTACTTGTTCAACAAGTGTGAATCATCATAATACTTGATTTGACACATTTCTCACCTTTTTAAGCTTAAGAGAAAGCAAAAAAGCGACTTTTTGGCACAACTTCTAAGGTAGCCGGCCACTTGGGGGTATTTTTGTTATTTTTATGTTATTTTGTCCTTTACTACTTAATTGTATTTAAATATCTGATTCATGGTATCCATGTGTTAAAATTTGAATTTTTTAGATTTTTTGTTGTACTAGGGGCAAAATGATTATTTTACCCTAATTATAAAAATTTTTAATTTTTAATTTATTATTTCATGATAATTACTTAATTTAGAATGTTGAGAGATTCTTCGAGTGTTAAGGTTTTGTTGCTTGAGTTTTGGACCTTTTTAGGATTTTATCATTGAACTTAGGGTTTCGAGTTGAATTAGGATTTCTAATCTTTCAGTGACTTAAGATGTAATAACCCGAACTCAGGAATACAAATAGAAAAGAAAGAGCATCTAAAAAGAAATAAAATCTTGAATCTAAGTTCGGTTAGAAGAACCGGCCTGACCGTTTAACCTTTTCGAGCCTAAGAGTCGGGATAGAAAGAGAACCACACAAGCATATATTAAAGTCATAATATTGAGGTTAAGAACTTAAGGTTATAAGATCAAATTGTTTAAGACAAGAGTTAAGCTCAAAATGTCTTATAAACTCAAATTTTGACACATGAATACCCTAAATCAAGGATTTAAGTACAATTAAATAGAAAAGAATAAATAATATCAAAAATAACAAAAATACCCCTTAGTGGTCGACTACCTTGGGAAGAGTGCTAAAAAGTAGTTTTTTGCTTTCTTTTTAGTTTAAAATGATGAGAAATGTATTAAATTAAGAATTATGATGATTTAATACTTGTTAAGCAAGTAATATACATAATAATATGGCGTTAAAGGTTAACAAAAGCAAACAAATCAATATTGATGTCTATACATAATAAAATAAGTCAAAAAGTCAGATATTAGCAAAATAGCTTAATTTGACTTAAAAGACTACATCTATTTAATCAATTGCTATGGGAACTATGATTATACATGAGAATACTATATTTATCATAAACATACTAAAATAATAGATCTCAGTAGGAAAAGACACCAAAAAGATACATCAAATTATGTAACAACCCGGTATAGGCTCTAGTTGTAACAACCCGGTTGATAACGATCCGTGTAAAGACCCAGCCCAAACCATAATATTTGTGACAGATAGTCCACAAGGCCATAGAGTACGGAGAAGATTAAAAATCCCAACTCAACTCAAAAACCCAAACTCAACTCGAGAACCATAAGTTCGGCCCAAAAACCCCCAACAAGATCCAAAACTCAGGCTACAAAGCCTTAACACCCGGAGAGTCTCCTAACATTCTAAATTAAGTATATATCATGAAATAATGAATTAAAAATAAAAAATCCTCATAAATATGATAAAATAATTATTTTGTCCATAATACAGCAAAAAGCCTTAAAAATCTAAATTTTGACATATGGATACCCTAAATCAAGGATTTAAGAATAATTAAGTGGTAAAAGACAAAATAACATCAAAAATTTCAAAAATACCCCTTAGTGGCTGACCACATTGGAAAGTGTGCCAAAAAGTGACTTTTTACTTTCTTTTTAGCTTCAAATGATGAGAAATATATTAAATTAAGCATTACGATGATCCAATACTTATTGAATAAGTAATATACATAATAATATAGTGTTATAGGTTAACAAAAGTAAACAAATTATTATTAAAGGTCATACACAACAAAATAAGTCAAAAGTCACATATTGCCAAAATAACTTAATTTGACTTAAAAGACTACATCTATTTAATCAATTGCTATAGAAACTATAATAATACATGAAAATACTATTCTTCTTATAAAAATACTAAAATAGTAGGTCTCAGTGGAAAAAGACACCAAAAAGATACATCAAATTAACTTTTAATGCATTTTCTTGCACAAAAGGGGCATGAAAACCAAGAAAAATTCCTTGATTGATGGGAGATCAGATTTTTGTCCCCCCAAACTGATCCCTAGCTGTTTTTAGCTTTCCAAAAATCTGATTTTGTCCCCTAACAACTTGAACTACAATAAATTAGCTTATGTGAAATAAAGAAAAAGTATTAAAACATTAATTACTTTGTTCCCTAACTTTTTCTATATAAACTAAGGCCAAACGCCTTCTTCCCCTTGAATATTTTGGTGGAGAGAGAGAGGGAGAGAGACCAGATCTTAAGTGTTCTTGATGGTTGATGGAGGCTTGAGAGAAGAAAGAAGAAGAAGAAGGAGGGATTCAAGAAAGAGTCTTTGGAGACTATGGCTTTAAAGCTAAGTCCAAATTCATCCTCCACCATTCTTTGATCTCTCAAATATATAAGTAAAATCTCTAAACATTGTATCTAAGATCCCTCAAAATATCCCTCAATCCATCCCTTTAAATACTATAAAAATCAAGAACTGAAATCAAACTGAAAAGGCGTCGTAGTTGGAAATTAGGGGCTGTTATGTTTATGAATGATATGAGATGTTGTGTATTGTTATCTTGAAGTTTGATGACATCTATGTGTGCTGGAGCCTTGATAGTAAAGTCTAAATCACAAGCATGAAAAGAAATGGAACAAAAACTTGACATGATATAAGTAGAGGACTTGAACCCTAAGAGGCTTAATTTTTGAGAACTTTAATGTTTCTGCCCTGAGATTTGAAATGCCATAACTCAATGTAGAAAATTGATCTAAGTATTCTTTTTACGTCCAGAGTTATCGTTTTGTGTTATCTTTCATTCAAAGTTAGTTTCAACTCATTTGTATAACCAGAGCTCAAGATAGTGCAATTTTACCAAAGTGTGTCGTTTTCCGATCAGTCAACACTACCGACTTGGAAACCCTATTTTAATATGGGATCCAAATTTTGGTCAAAACAAGAAAGTTGTAGCTAACATGTATATATATTTACCTACAAAGAATGAGAATAAATTATTGGGGGTTGATAGGTCAAAACCAATTTTAAATTCTCTGTTGAATTTTAGCACCCAAGGAACATTCTGTCACATATTTTTATATAGCTTAAAACACCTATTTTTAGTGACTTATTCCAAAAGTGGTCAACATAAACATTGTAGATAACATACTAAAGTACTTTTTGTCCAAAAATAAGACCTTAAAGCCTCAGAATGATACCCCAAAACAGTTTCAAATCCTCTGTCCAAAACCGGCTCTGCTGAGTTTTGGCGGCTGATAGAACCTACTTTTTAAAATGGCCACAAAGTCTAACTTGTTTCAAACACATATCCTTAGCCCTTAACATAAACCTTGTAGGGGATTTGTTGAACTAGAACATATGAAAAAATGGGCTCATTTGGACGTCATTTGATTCCCAAAATTCGAGAGCAATAGAAGCATGTTTTTGGTAAAATCTTGAAGTAAGTGCTGAATCGTTTTTGCTTAGGATAAAATGTTCACCCATTTGCCTTAGGATTTGGCCTTAGTGTTAAACATGAGAGTTGTAGAAAATATTTTAGCTAAATGATGTATAAAAATCATAGCTTGATTCTAAGTCTAGATACCCCAAAACGTTGTCGTCCCTTTTAATTTAATACTTGGTTTTAACCTTAAAAGTTGCTAAGTGTGATTCAAACACTCTTTGCTATGAGACCTGAGTTTTTGTATGATGACTTATTTGAATTAGTCGATTAATGTTTCTACGTGAATGTATGATGATTTAGAACCCATGTTATCATATTTGAATCATATCTTGAGAATTGTAGTTTGTGCTTCACATACTTGTATCTATGCTTTGCGTGTTGTATCATGAATCTTGTCATATTAATGCCATGCTATAAATTGTTGCACTTGAGACCAATGGTACACATTATGAACATTTTCATTTGCATCCTAGCATGTTGGAGTCCATCTGTGCAAACTGTTGTTGGGATGGGCTGTGTTGAGATTATTCTTCTTCGTTCTAAGTCTAGAGAGTCCCTGGTTGTCATTTTTGAAAATATTTTGGTTTATACACCTTGGGTGCGTCCCCAGTGTTGGAAATGATTTTGGCTTGTATACCCTGGGTGTGTCCCCGGTGTTATAGAAATGGTTTATAAATATTATTGGGCACCATGGGTTCGTCGCTAGCATTCTGGTTTCGATAACTTGGACATTGGGTAATTTAGAGATAACCTAATTTGGCTGGCCTAATCCCACTGGGGTGGTAATTCAGAGAGACCCTAATTCGGTTGACCTAATCCCATTGGGTAATTCGGAGAAAGCCTAATTCGGCTGACCTAATCCCGCTGTGGTGGTAATTCGGAGAGAGCCCAATTATGGCTGTCTTAAATCCCTCATCTTGGTACTTTGTATAATGTGAATGTCTATTAAATTCTCTTAGACTTTGGGTTGACACCGACGAAGGCATCACGCATCTTAAGGTGGGTTTTGTGCGCATATAATTGTCGGTTCGGATAAGGGTGGCTGAATATTTTAGTTGGCCGGCCCCCATGCCGTTGCCATTGAGTAAAACAGCTGTGGCATGAAGCCAGGCGGCGTGGTTACTATTCGCAACGAGGCGCGATGATGGCTTTGGTGATCAAGTCCCATTAAGTCTACTCTAGTGATTCCTGACGTGGAATCCTTGTTATAATCTGGTTGCATTTTGGGTTGGACATCTGCATTTCATACACACATGTTTATTTACTTACTTGCTACCCTATTATAAATTTGTCTCTCCATGACTATAAACTATACTGGGTGTTATATGGTATGTGTTGCGGTGAATTTTGTGCCGTGAGATTAGTTAAAAGATTAGAGTATTTTGCTTCTAGGCCTTGGCTCATGGCATTCGTGCCACAGGTAGGGAGGAATTCTTGGAGGAAGTCGTCCCAGAGGGAGAAGAAGAGTTTGAAGAACAGGGTGAGTTCCAAGAGTACGTGGATTTCTATGATGCATTCTGAAAAACCAAGCCTTTTGCTTTTGTGCTTATATTTAGTTCTCTTGTGCTTAGTGTAATTTTTGAAATTTCTTGGTGAAACTGTAATATTTAAGTACTTTGAACAGTTCAGAACTTCTTTATGATGTAATAATTAACATATGTAAATATGAATAAATGGCTAGAATATCCATTTATTTATATTTATGTATGTCCCGACGTGCCCAGAGGACGGGGCGTCATAGTTGGTATTAGAGCTTAGGTTTAGTAAACCTTCAGGCCTTGGGTTATGGGAAATCATGCATTCTGTCGCGTTGGACCTTTGTAGGATGCGTTGTACTACTAATAATTATCATCTATATATTATAAGAACTAAAATCTTCTACGCTTGAGTCTTATAGTAAGTTGTGTTAGGATGTTACTGGGATCGAAAGCAGCAAAGAATCTACATGCGAAGGACGGGTATGACCATCGAGATCGAAGATCGAAGATTCATGCAACAAATTATCCTATTTTAAGGGGGGTAGACATGAGTACGCACTAGGAGAAGTTTTAGATATCACCTCGAAAGACACCGTTAGAACCCCGCGAATTCATCATTATAAGTTCTTTTCTCATTTACCCCATGCCTTGGTGTCAACTTTTTGAAGTTCTTTTGTATGTCCTTCCTTCTTATATCATCAGTCCTCAATGGTACCATCAAGTGTCGTTCGTCGGTAACTTTTATGCACCTAAGTCTTGTTGATAACTCTATTAAAAATTCAATCCTAGAATATACCCTTGTCCATAAGTTTCCATGCCTCGATAATGACTGGTATTCTCATTCGATTATCCTCCGATTCAAGTCATCATCCTTGAACTAACTCTTCTCTTGCAGAACTCGATATCAATTCTTTGAGGATTACCCGTTCCAAACATTCGACATTGATAACATCTTTTGTGAATTCTTTGTACACTCTTGAAATCTTTACCAGGGAAGTCAACTTGGATGCATGAATTGAAGTACGTTAGGCCGACGTACCTTCAGGGCAAATATCTAGTTTGGCTACCCATTTTGCTTAAACATCTCTTTTATCATAATTTAATTGTATTGAATTAGTTCCGGGGACACTTGTTTAAGTATTGTTTACTGTCCTCCTCTTGTTTTACCTACATTTGAACCCCAAATGACCACTCAATTTGTGTCAACGGTAATCGCCTTAACCGTGACGATTTAACCTCATCTAATCTATCCTTGAACCACCTGGGTTCCACCCTAAGACGTTCTAACCCCGCGCTTGTTTTTGACTGTCGACCTTCAAAATCTTGCCCCATAAATCTATGAGTAATAACGATCATCAGGATATTACGTCATTATGCCTTAGCGTTTTCAAGGGAAACTGAGACGATCCATGAAAACTTCTTAGCACCTCTTCAAGCGTGAAACAAATTTCTTCTTGATGTCATGGCTTAGAATATCTATCAACGTTCGCGTTTAACAAAGTTTTAAAGATCAAGACTCCCGTTTGCAAGAATGGTTAAGAAAGGGTTTATTCAACTAACTATATCTTTTCAAATGTCCCAACAAATAGAACGATGTCATCAACAATCTAAAGTTAGAAATGACAGCTTCACATCAATTGTTTCACGACACCACCATATGGCAAATTCAAACTTCCCTATGACTAGTTCATAGTTGACCCACCTATTTCGATAAATCAAGAAGCACAAGATTCATACCGATAGTAAGGAAGTGAAAAATGAGAAATAACCTTGAACTCACGTTACCCTTAGTACGCTTGCAAAGGAGATACGTCTATATACATCGATATTCACACCAACCTTCCCACCGAAGTGTTAGAGTCTAAATTTTTGCCATCACTATCAAAGAATGAAGAATCTTGATCACAACAATAAATGTTTAGAACCTAATAAAGAATTAACCACCAAGTCACAATGGATCACATGACTAGGTAGTTACTACAACCATATCTTATATCACGTTTGTTTTACCTTAGAATGACCAACCTCCTGAGAAAACGATCCAGTTATTGGAAAAGATATTCAAACTCAACGTTCTAGCACGTCAAAAACATACGGTAAAGGCTAAGAGAAATGAAGCAATCTTTAAAAAGACTAGAGAGAAAATAAAAGCATATGATTACAGACTTCATCATCAGGATTATCACAATCACCTCAAAGATCGGTAACTCTTTAGTTAAACAATTCAAGGATTTGGATGCTGAGATGTTTGTGGAAATAGTGCGTCCCATTGACACTGAAGATTGTTTGAGGGGTGAAGTGCACATTTTAGACAGACCAAGTTATTCACATGGTAGGTTCTTAAAGTAACGGCTTGTATTTGTTTGGCGTTTAGACTATGTAATCTTATGGAGTGGTATTCGATTTCCGTTGTGGTATCGATGTGAGTCGTAAGAAAGTTACTTTCGAAAACCTTTTGTGATGTGACCCGTTAAAGCAAGTTTGTTTGGATTGATGAGTAGATGTTGCTGGTATAGAGAAAGAATTTTCTTATGAGAATGTGTAAACTCTTTGTATGAGAAGTTGAAGGGTGATATAATTATGTTGTTTATGGTGGAGTTGTGTAGCAACTTAATATGAGTATGTGGGAGGAATCAGTGTTTGGATAAAAAGAGTGGAAGCGTAAGTGAGACTATACAAATTCATGGTTATGTTGTTTTTGTAATTGGCCTTGAGTGAATCGAGTGTCTTGGTAGAATGTGGGTACGATAAAATAATTAAAGAGCAAAAGTGGCTCTTGGTTTGATTGTGTGACAGAAAATGTGTGAAGAGATTGAGTGATGATGATAAGAGACTTTATAATCAGGAGTTAATACTGTTCAATTAAAGGATTGTAGGGTGGATGGTACATACGTGAAGAAAATATGTGACGAGGTTGTGATTGGATTCATATGAGTAAACATATACCTAGGGAGCGTTTAGTTTGTGTAGTATGTTTAGCCCTAGTGACTTATTAGGTTCAAGTGGCGATGATAGTCTTGATGGTCGTAAGGCTAGAATAGTCCAATACAAAGTGGTGATGTGATTTCGAGTTAATAGTCGTTAGTTAATTGAGAAGTAGTCTTCAATGTATGTTTGAATATGGCAATGAGCTGGTTTTTGGTAGAGTGATAGTCATTCTAGACAGAAGTGAAGAATGTTTGAATCAGTCTCAGTGGTGGGCTAGTTTAGAGACATATGATCGCTTGTGGAAGTCGTACTCAATGAAAGTTATGTTTTTGAGCCAACGTGTTCTCAAAGATAGACTGGGGTCATGATACCATAAATTGAAAGTGCGGGAGTCAGATATACCCAAGACTGCCTTTAGGACTTCTTACGAGCATTGTGAATTCGAAGTGATGCCTTTCGGGTTAACGAATGTACCTGCTGTGTCTACGAACCAGATGGATCGAGTGTTCAGAAGTTTTCTAGACCAATTTGTAATTATGTTGATAAATGATATTCGGTTATATTCTCAAAGTGAAGAGGAACACAGGAAACATTTAAAGATTCTTTAGAGATCTTGAGAAAGCACAAGTTGTATGTAAAACTTGAAAAGTGTTAGTTTTAGTTAGACCGAGTGATATTTTTAAGTCATGTTATATCTGGAGAAGAAATTCAAGTGGACTCAACAGAAGTAGAAGAAACAGTTAATGGGAAGAGGCTAACTAACGTGGAAGAGATACGAACTTTTTGGGGCTAGCTTGTTATGTGACATGATCCTTGAAGATTTGGTAGTAATCAGTTTAAGATGTTAGTAGGACAAAACAACCATTACTCTAAGTGCTAAACATATGGGTTCGACCTTATCCACACCCGCAATAAAGAACGACACAAGTAGACAAGGACATAATTTTGGAGAATGAGAAGGCACAATGTTAGTAAATCATCCTCAACCTTTCATACGATGAAGTATGGGATGAAATTCCGAGGACGAAATTTGTTTAAGGTGGGTAGTTTGTAACGACCCGGTACAGATCCTACTTCTAACAACCCGATTGATAACGACCTGTGTAAAGACCCAGCCCAAACCATAGTATTTGTGATGGATAGTCCACGAGACCATAGACTACAGAGAGGTTTAAAAATCCTAACTCAACTCGAGAACCATAAGTTCGGCCCGGAAACCCTAACAAGATCCAAAACTCAGGCTACAAAGCCTTAACACTCGGAGAGTCTCCTAAAATTCTAAATTAAGTATATATCATGAAATAATGAATTAAAAATAAAAAATCCTCATAAATAGGGTAAAATGACCATTTTACCCCTAATACAGTAGAAAGCCTTAAAATACCCTAAATCAAGAATTTAAGTACAATTAAGTGGTAAAAGATAAAATAACATTAAAAATGCCAAAAATATCCCTTAGTGGCCGACCAACTTGGGAAGTGTGCTAAAAAGTGACTTTTTGCTTTCTTTTTAGCTTTAAATGATGAGAAAGGTATTCAATTAAGCATTATGATGATCCAATACTTGTTGAACAAGTAATATACATAATAATATAGTGTTATAGGTTAAAAAAGCAAACAAATCATTGTTGAAGTTCATACACAACAAAATAAGTCAAAAAGTCACATATTGCCAAAATAGCTTAATTTGACTTAAAAGACTACATCTATTTAATCAATTGCTATGGGAACTATGATAATACATGAAAATACTATATTTATCATAAACATACTAAAATAATAGATCTCAGCAGGAAAAGACACCAAAAAATACATTAAATTAATTTTTAATGCATTTTTCTTGCACAAAAGGGGCACGAAAATCAAGAAAAATCCCTTGATTGATGGGGGATCAAATTTTTGTCCCCCCAAACTGATCTCTAGCTGTGTTTAGCTTTCCAAAAATTAATTTTGTCCCCTAACAACTTGAACTACAATAAATTAGTCCATGTGAAATGAGGAAAAAGTACTAATGCATTAATTACTTTGTTTCCTAACTTTTTCTATATAAACTAAGGCCAAACACCTTCTTCCCCTTGAATATTTCGGTGAAGAGAGAGGGAGAGAGACCAGATCTTAAGTGTTCTAGAGGGTCCATAGAGGTTTGAGAGAAGAAAGAAGAAGAATAAGGAGGGATTCAAGAAAGGGGTCTTTGGAGACCATGGTTTTAAAGCTAAGTCCAAATCCATCCTCCACCATCCTTTGATCTCTAAAAAATGTAAGTAAAACATATAAACCTTGTATCTAAGATCTCTCAAAATATCCCTCAATCCATCCGTTTAAACACTCTAAAAATCAAGAACCAAAATCAAACCAAAAATGCGTCGTAGTTGAAAATTAGGGGCTGCTATGTTTATGAATGATATGAAATGTTATTGTGTGTTGTTATCTTTGAGTTTGATGACATCTAAGTGTGCTGGAGCCTTGATAATAAAGTCTAAATCACAAGCATGCAAAGAAATGGAACAAAAACTTGACATGACATAAGTAGAGGACTTGAACCCTAAGAGGCTTAATTTTTGAGAACTTTGATGTTTCCTCCCAGAGATTTGAAATTCCATTACTCAATGTAGAAAACTTATCTAAATATGATTTTTATGTCCAGAGTTATAGTTTTGTGTTATCTTTCAGCCAAAGTTGGTTTCAACTCATTTGTATAACCATAACTCAAGATATTGCAATTTTACCAGAATGTGTCGTTTTTCGACCAGTCAACACTACCGACTTGGAAACCCTATTTTAAAATGAGATCCGAACTTTCATCCAAACATTAACGTTGTAGAAAACATGTATATATATCTACCAACCAAAAATAAGAACAAAATAGTGAGAGTTGACAGGTCAAAACCAATTTTAAATTCTCTATTGAATTTCATCCCCCGAGGAACATTCTGTCACATATTTTTATATAGCCCAAAACACCTATTTCTAGTGACCTATTCCAAAAGTGGTCCACCTGAATATTGTAGCTAACATATTGAAATACGGGCTGCCAACAAATCAAACCATAAAGCCTCGGGATGATACCCAAAAACAATTTCAAACCCTCTGTCCAAAACCGGCTCTGCTGAGTTTTGGCGGCTGACAGAACCTACTTTTTAAAATGGTCAAAAGGTCTAACTTGTTTCAAACAACTACCCTTATCTCTAAACATAAAACCTTTAGGGAACTTGTTAAAATAGAACATACTAAAAAATGGGCTCATTTGGATGTCATTTGATATCCAAACACCGAGAGATACAGAAGCATATATTTGGTAAAATCTTGAAATAAGTGCTGAACCGTTTTTGCTTAGGATAAAATATTCACCCATTGGCCTTAGGATTTGGCCTTAATATTAAACATGAGAGTTGTAGAAAATATTTTTATCTAAATGGTGTATAAAAATCATAGCTTGATTCTAAGCCTAGATACTCCAAAACTTTGTCACCCCTTTTAATTTAATACTTGGTTTTAGCCTTAAAAGTTGCTAAGTATGATTCGAACACCCTTTGCTATGAGATCCGAGTCTTTGTATGATGACTTATTTGAATTAGTCGATTAATATTTTTATGTGAATGTATGATGATTTAGAACCCATGCTACCATATTTGAGTCATATCTTGAGAATTGTAGTTTGTGCTTCACATACTTGTACCTTATTCTTTGCGCGTTGTATAATGAATCTTGCCATGTTAATGCCATGCTATAAATTGTTGCACTTGAGATCAATGATACACATTATGAACATTGTCATTTGCATCTTGGCATGTTGGAGTCCATCTGTGCAAACTGTTGTTGGGATGGGCTGTGTTGAGATTATTCTTCTTAGTTCTAAGTCTAGGGTGTCCCTGGTTGCCATTTTCGAAAATGTTTTGGTTTATACACCCTGGGTGCGCCCCCGGTGTTGGAAATGATTTTGGCTTGTACACCTTAGGTGCGCCCCTGGTGTTACAGAAATGGTTTATAAATATTGTTGGGCACCATGGGTTCATTGCTAGTATTCTGGTTTCAATAGCTTGGACATTAGGTAATTCGGAGATAACCTAATTCGGCTGGCCTAATCCCACTGCGGTGGTAATTCAGAGAGAGCCTAATTCGGTTGACCTAATCCCATTTGGTAATTCAAAGAAAGCCTAATTCGGCTGAACTAATCCCATGCGGTGGTAATTCAGAGAGAGCCCAATTATGACTGTCCTAAATCCCTCATCTTGGTACTTTGTATAATGTGAACGTCTCTTGAATTCTCTTAGACTTTGGGTTGACACTGGCGAAGGCATCATGCATCTTAAGGTGGATTTTGTGCTCATATAATTGTCGGTCTGGATAAGAGTAGCTGAATATTTTGGTTGGTCAGCCCTCACGCCGTTGCAATTGAGTAAAACAGTTGTGGCATGAAGCTAGGTGACGTGGTTACTATTCGCACCGAGGCGCGATGATGGCTTTGGTGATCAAGTCCCATTAAGTCTACTCTGGTGATTCCTGACGTGGAATTCCTGTTATAATCTGGCTGCATTTTGGGTTGAGCATCTGCATTTCATACACACATGTTTCTTTACTTACCTGCTACCCTGTTATAAATTTGTCTGTCTCCTTGACTATAAACTATACTGGGTGTTATATGGTATGTGCTCTGGTGAATTTTAAGCCGTGAGATTAGTTAAAAGGTTAGAGTGTATTGCTTTTGGGCCTTGACTCATGGCATTCGTGCCACAGGTAGGGAGGAATTCTTGGAGGAAGTCGTCCCAGAGGGAGAAGAAGAGTTTGAAGAACAGGGTGAGTTCCAAGAGCACGTGAATTTCGCTGATGCATTTTGAAGAACCAAGCCTTCTGCTTTTGTGCTTATATTTAGTTCTCTTGTGCTTAGTGTAATTTTTGAAATTTCTTGGTGAAATTGTAATATTTAGGTACTTTGAAAAGTTCAGAACCCTTTTATGATATAATAATTAACGTATGTAAATATGAATGAATAGCTAGAATATCTCTTTATTTATATTTATGTATGTCCCGACGTGCCCGGAGGATGGGGCGTTATAAATTAACTTTTAATGCATTTTTTTGAACAATAAGGGCACAAAAATCGAAAAATCCCTTGATTGATGGCGGATCAGATTTTTATCCCCCAAACTGACCCCTAGCTGTATTTAGCTTCTTCAAATCTAATTTTGTTACCTCGAAGCTTGAACTAAATTAATGAGCCCATGTGAAGGAAAAAAAAAGTACAAGAAAAATTAATTATTTTGTTTCCTAGCTCATTTTATATAAACTAAGCCGAAACACCTTCTTTCCCCTTGATACTTTGATGGAGAGAGAGGGAGAAAGACCAGATTGTGAGTGCTCTTGAGGGTCCATGAAAGTTTGGGAGAAAAAGAAGAAGAAGAAGAAAAGATCCAAGAAAGGGGTCTTTGGAGACCATAGTTCTAAAAGCCAAATCCTAATAGTTTTCCACCATCTTTTGATCTCTCAAACAAGTAAGTAAAACCTCTAAACCTTATGTCTAATATCCCTTAAAACACCCCCAACACATCTTTTTAAACACTCTAAGAATCGAGAACTGAAATCAAACAGAAAATGTGTTGTAGTTGGAAATTTGGGGCTGCTATGATTATAGGTGATAAGAGATGTTGTTGTGTGTTGTTATCTTTGAATTTGATGACTTCTAAGTGTGCTGGAGTCTTGATATTAAAGTCTAAAACACAAGCATGCCAAGAAATAGAACAAAAACTTGACATAACATAGTAGAAGATTTGGACTCTAAGAGACTTGATTTTTGAGAGCATAGATGTTTTTGCTCTAAACTTTAGAATGCCATAACTCAATGTAGAAAATTGAACGATGCATGTTCTTTATGTCCAGATTTATATTTTTGTGTTATCTTTCATCCAAAGTTAGTTTCAACTCGTTTGAATAAGTACAACTCGAGATATTACAATTTTACCAAAGTGTGTTATTTTTTGACCAGCCAACACCACTGACATGAAAACCCTAGATTGCATTGAGATTTGAACTTGGGTCAAAACCTAAAAGTTGTAGATAACATTTATATCTATCTACCCACTGAAAATGAGCACAAAATATTGAGTTTTGTTAGGTTAAAACCCCTTTTAACTCTCTATTGTGTTTCAGCCCTCAAGGGACACTTCTGTCACATATTTTTTTGTACCCCAAATCCCCTATTTTTAGTGATCTATTCCAAATGTGGTCTCCATAAACTTTGTAGCTAACATATGAAAATACCTGTTGCCCACAATTTAGACCGTAAAGCCTCGGGATGATTCCCCAAAACCATTTCAAACCCTCTGTCCAAAATCGGCTCTGCTGAGTTTTGGCAGCTGACAGAACCTATTTTCTAAAATGGCCGAAAAGTCTAACTTGTTCCAAACAACTACCCTTAGCTCTAAACATGAAACTAGTAGGCAATATGTTGAACTAGAACATACTCAAAAATGGGCTCATTTGGAATTAATATGATATCCCCAAAACCAAGACCAATAGAGACACTTTTCTAACTAATTCTTTGAGCAAGTGCAGAACCTTTTTCATTTTCGTCAAGTTTTTTATCTAGTTGCCTTGGGTTTTGGCCTTGGTGAAAAACATAAAAGTTGTAGAGAATATTTTAATCTAAAATTTCACCAAAAATTATAATCCAATTCCAAGTCAATGCACCTAAAAATTCTGCGGTACTTTAAAATTTAATAATTGGGAGAGAGTAATAAATGGTTAAGTCAAATCCTTAAACAAGTGAAGGATTGGGCAAGTGCGTAGTATTCCTTAAACCTAAAAATAAAGTAACCATGGTCCCTAGAATCAAGAAAACGTTCAATAGTCAGAATCATTTTAGTACTTCATGTTCTAAGAGTGGTAAAACTCCGTGTTAACGGTTAAGTCATGTTTGCTTGCTAGGTATGGAAGTTTTGTTACCCGAGGAGCAGGCTTAGCTTGTTGACAAAGGCTCGGTTCGTATCCATACAAGATAAGGTGAGAGTGCTTAGTTATTATCTTGAACTTGAGTTTATATAAATGATGCTTAAAAATACTTTGAAGCACATGTTTTGAACTATGACTAGTTTGACGATCACATGAACATGTTATTTTAAAAACTATTATGTTTTTTAATTGAAATGTCACGCCCCAAACTCCGGCTCATGTGAAACACCCACAAGCAACTAAACATAACACCCAACACAAGAATACACTCTCAATATAAAACATACATGCATTGTATATAACCGCCGAAAGGTTTACATTACACGGTTCCAATACCGGAAAAACATGTAAACATATATGATACAAAAAGAACAAAAAGGAAGACTATAGATCTTCCGCCTCTCTAGCAACCCCGAATCAATTTGCGTGACCGATACCTGAAAAATATTTCAAATCCCACACCATGAGCCAAAGCTTAGAATAAACAAGACAAGCATGCAATATAAGTTAAACATGCTAGGAAAACGAGGTGTAGCTTTTGACATTTTTTCATGCCATTAAAATGATTTTCAAAAGAAAGAGAAAGCGAAAATATAAACCATTTTTTTTTACTCACACGAGCCTAGAAAACGATTTTTAAGTCACGACTGTCACGAGCCGTAACAACAGATTTAAAATTGGTTTATCCGTCTTGATATGCATTTCATGCAATCAATGTATCTTCTCGGACTTTCACCGAGAGACCGCAGCCCTCGTCTGATGCATCTTCTCGGACTCTTGCCGAAGGACCTCAGCCCCAACGAACGCACCTTCTCGACCTCTCGCCGAAGGACCATAGCCCCAAAAAATGCACCTTCTCGACCTCTCGCCGAAGGACCACAACCCCAATAAACGCCTTGTTAACCAGGGTTAACATTCACAAAATCATACGTTCATCTATCTCATCCCATACACATATGCATAACTAAACCAGGGTTTAATGCATAATATCACGAACCAACACCACGTTTCACAAACCATGTCACATGCTATATGGGCGACTCACACTACACTTGCAACCCATGCAACATGCACCACATACATCCATTCCTCAGATCCCACATATACACGCCTATAAAATCTTTGAGTTTAAAGCATAAAATCACGTTACATGTAACGATATCAAAGCCATGCAATTCATCTACACAATCCATACATAAATAAACTAGACTTATAAATGCACATAGCCATGTATAATTTCACATCATGACGCCACCCGCCACATAACCTGACATCCATTCACTTGGAAAACCAACCACCCACAAAACCAAGCCTAACCCGAAGGCCAACACCAAACCATAAGACTCCGATTTCACAAACCAACACATTTCACAAAAGAACCACGGGCCCAAACACGCCCCGTACCCACTGAAGAACATACACCACGCACCTAACCGTGCACCACACCCACATCTAACCATGCACGTCAATCCCAAGGACGGCATCTAAACAAACACTCGAGGCCACGACACGACCCCTGAAGCCACATTATAACCAATCGAAGCCCGAAAAGAATCCTACAGTATTTCAGTTGACTAATCTCATATATCAATCAACTGAATACCACTGAAAACCAATTGGAAACCAAGTACCCAACCACCAAATAATAAACAACCAGCCCAGGAATCCAGTCGACTGGACCGCCCTCTAGTCGACCCAAACACCCTATTGGAATCTTGTCAAAAATGCCCAAAACACGGTCCAGTCGACTAACCCTCACGATCCAGTTGACTAATCGTGATCCAGTTGACTGATCCCACGATCCAGTCGACTAAACCCAAGCAGAAACAGTTTTTGAGCCACTATTTTAGCTTCCAAACCTCGAATCAACGCCTCTAAACTCCCATCCAACACCCTCGGACATGCCCACGCCCAAGCCAAACATCAAAACCTCAAAAGGAACACCCGACACACGATTCCATCCACCGAAATCAACAAAGAACAGGTTTTTAAACTAAAACCCCATTTGAACATAAAACGATTTTTCATGCAATTTTTAACTGATAAAAACATACACATTTACATGTAGCACCCTTATAAGACATGAGAGTCTAAGATCCTATCTCGTTGACTCAAAAACTTGATGCCTCAAACCACGTGCAAAATTGAGCTTCGTCGAAATAAAATTTTGTCCAGATAGATGCGTAGCCCACCGTGCCAATAACAAGGATCTGCAGTTGGATCGTAAAAAATCAAGCCCTAGGCCCCCGAAAAGTTAGAGAGAAAGCATAGAGAAAAAGGAGAAAACTTAGTTGAGAAGTTTTCAAAGTATCTTTTGAAATATCTAACGCCAGATATTTATAGGCCACGAAAATATCTTTTTTTTAAAACTCGCATCACAGCGTCCAATGACCCCGAGAACCAATCCAGCATGCATATCTAAACCCGAATATGCATCAAAAAGCATATAAACGTGCTGCAACAAAAACACTAAACGCACGTCGAAAAATGCCAAAAAAGAAAATAGGTCAGGGGCTCACAACTCTACCTCCCTTAAAGGAATTTCACCCCCGAAATTCAACACAAGGTCAAAAGAAAACAAACCGTTGATCGCAATCGACATAGGCAAAAAAGATGGTTAGCTAAACCATTCATAGGAAATAATTAAACAAGGTTAGGCATCCTAAACAACGGCCAACTATCTCAAAGACACAAGATCTACAACTCACCCCAACCTCACATCCTCATCAATGGCTGCCTCAACACAGCACACCACCCACGAAAACCATCACCAACTCCCAAACAGATGCAACAAGGAAATGCAATGCTCTTTTGGCTCAAAATCTATACACTCAGAAAATACATCTGCTCACTAAAGGCATAGCTGCATCATCAGGCACGACTGGTTCCCTCAAAAAACTAGAAGCTATGAGAGTATACGCTCTGCTCGGCATCAACCTGGCATGTCCACCAGAACCTGGCGCTGCTGGCTGCCATACCGACTAAATTAAAGTTCCCCTATCTGCCACTTGGGAGGTTTAAACTGCGGGATGCTACAGTCGATCCTGCACAAATGAGCCCTCTGGCGTGTCTAATGTACTCGGTGTACTCTCTCTCTAGGGACAATTCCTGCGAATATGTCTAGGCTGGCCACATCCATAACAAATCTGTAACTCCCTCCCCTGTAACTAAATCCATGAACCCAAGGACTACCTCGGCTGCGAACAATCCACCATACGATGTCCAAGCTGCCCACACCGATAGCAAATCAACTCCCTCTGCTCTGGCCTCCCAAATGAAGCCACTGATGGTACTGGTGTAGAGAACTACTGTGGTAATCCAGATAGATGAAAGCTAGGACAAGAGGACCTCTGCCTCTTGTTGGAACTCCCACCTGACTGCGCCTTTGTCCCATCCTGTGGTATCCTTGCCTCTCTAAAAGCTCGAATCTCAGTCATAGTGTTCTCAACCCTCGCTGCTGCCTCTACCAGCTTTGTAAATACACGAAGTCCCATTGCAACCACACACTCCCTGGTCGCCGACCTCAAGCCCCGCTCAAACCACATCGATTGCAGCTCATCCGTGCTCACCAACTCTGGTGCAAACCAGGACAAGCTCATAAACCTAGCCTCATACTGCATGATATCTATAGCCCCTTGGGTGAGAGTATAGATCTCATCCCTGTGTAAGTCCCTCTTCGAAGTCGGTAGTGTTTCCCTAAAAAACTCCTGTAAAGGCTACCCATGTGACCCCTACCGTGTTTTTGGCATATCGCCACCACTGATGAGCATTACCTCTCAGCTAAAAGGTGGCAAAAAAAATCCACAACTCATCCTTAGCTATCTGTAACGTATCAAAGATCCAGGTCAACAGCTCCAACCACTCTGTTGTTACAATAGGATTAGAATCTCCAGCAAAGGCAGGTGGATCCATGCGCCTAAACTCCCACATTGCTACTATAGCCCTCGCCTCAGGCACTTCCTCTCTCTCTCTAACGGTCTCACCTCAGTTGCCTCAACCAACTGCCCTATGGAGCTCACCAGCATCAGGGATAGGAGCATCCCCTTGGCCAACACCACGGTCACGGCCTCGACCTCGGCCTCGTCCTCTCCTCGTGGACATCGCGTCTATGTGAAAACGACAGAACATAAGATGTAGCACATATCATGAACATAAATAAAGCACATAAACATGCTAACATGTTGCCACATAGGTTCATGCTAAATAAACCCCACATACCGAGGAGAACCGACAAGAATGACGCGTCAATCTAGATAACCTACTCAGATTCTCTGTTAGAAATCACGTCATCTAAACGCGTTTCTAACCTGGCTCCCAAGTTTGTTAATCCAAATGCCCAAAGTCAAGACTAATCAATCCTAAGGTCAATCCCCATGCTCACATATACACATCATTCTCATGCTTTACATGCTAACACGTTCATGTCAACAAAGCATCTAAATACATGCAATCAAGCACACGCAATTAACCTTACACAGTGATGCACCCTTTTTCCACGGGTCTTAGGTATTCGAACCTAGAGCTCTGATACCAAGCTGTCACGCCCCAACAAATGCCTTGTTAACCAGGGTTAACATTCACAAATGCATATGTTCATCTATCTCATCCCATACACATATGCATAACTAAACTAGGGTTTAATGCATAATATCACGAAGTAACACCACGTTTCACAAACCACATCAGATGCTACACGCGCGACTCACACTACACTTGCAACCTATGCAACATGCACCACGTATATCCATTCCTCAAATCCCACATATACATGCCTATAAAACCTTTGAGTTTAAAGCATAAAATCATGTTACACGTAACGATATCAAAGCTATATAATTCATCTACACAATCCGTACATAAATAAACTAGACTTATAAATGCACATAACCATGTATAATTTCACATCATGACGCCACCTGCCACATAACCCGACATCCACTCACCTGGAAAACTAACCACCCATAAATCTAAGCCTAACCCGAAGGTCAACACCAAACCCATAAGACTCCGATTTCACAAACCAACACATTTCCCAAAAGAACCACGGGCACAAACACGTCCCGTACCCACCGAAGAACATACACCACGCACCTAACTGTGCACCATACCCACATCTAACCATGCACGTCAACCCCGAGGACGGCATCTAAACAAACACCTGAGGCCACGACACGACCCCCGAAGCCACATTACAACCAACTGAACCCCAAAAAGAATCTAAAAATATTTCACTCGACTAATCCCATATATCAATCAACTGCATACCATTGAAAACCAATTGGAAACCAAGGACCCAACCACCAAATAACAAACAACTAGCCCAAGAATCTAGTCGACTGGACCACCCTCCAGTCAACCTAAACAACCTACTGGAATCTCGCCAAAAATGCCCAAAAACATGGTCCAATCGATCGACCATCATGATCCAGTTAACTGAACCATGATCCAGTCGATGAACCCAGGCGAAAATAGTTTTCGATCCACTGTTTCATCTTCCAAATCTCGAATCAATGCCTCTAAACTCCCATCTAACACCCTCAGACATGCCCACGCCCAAGCCTAACACCAAAACCTCGAAAGAAACACCTGACACCCGATTTCATTCCCCAAAATTGACAAAGAATAGGTTTTTAAACCAAAACCCCATTTGAACATAAAACGGTTTTTCATGTAGTTTTTAACCAATAGAAACACACATGATTAAACGTAGCACCCTTATAAGACATGAGAGTTTAGGATCCTAGCTCGTTGAGTCAAAAACTTGACGTCTCAAACCATGTGTAAAATCGAGCTTCGCCAGAGTGAAATTTTGTCTGGATGGATGCGTAGCCCACCGTACCAATAACAAGAATCAGCAGTTGGATCGTCAAAAACTGAGCCCTGGGCCCCCGAGAAGTTAGAGAGAAGGAAGAGAGAAAAAGGAGGAAACTTAACTGAAAAGTTTTGAAAATATCTTTTGAAAATATCTTACGCCAAATATTTATAGGCCACGAAAATATTTCTTTTTGGAACCTGCATCACAGTGCCCAACGACCACGGGAACCAACCCCGCATGCATATCTAAATCCAAACATGCATCAAAAAGCATATATACATGCTGTAACGAAAACACTTAACGCGCATTGAAAAATGCCGAAAAAGAAAACGGGTCAAGGTCTCACATCAAGTGTGCTATCAATGGTATTCTGAGCTAGAATGATGTTACTATGAAAGTATAGTTAATGTTGTGTGATTGTTCTAAAGTGCCAAGTTACAAGGATTTTCAACCCTTTTATATCCTCATTATGAGGGAGGTGTCCTGTTAAGCAAGGGGTTTTTGCCTTTAAGGCTTTTGGGATGAGTCTCAGATTTTAGCACATACCACTCGTACTTGGTAGAGAGTAGTCATCATTCCATCACGTTGCTATCTGTGCATAGCAAATTGAGATTACGGTACTGTCGGAACTCTCGATCGTGGGGTTGATAACTACTTGGACATTGTCGGGGTTTGAGTCTAGATTTGAGAAAGTTGTCATGCATTTTAAATTTGTAGCATTTGAGATTGGAACATATTTCTGTTTGCAATATTGAAATGGTTCTGTATAATCTGTGATATTTTCATGTTCAAGCAAATGCATCAATTTCTTTATTTTCGTAGAAAATGTGATGAACTATTTTTAGAAAGAGTTTTTAGTTATCCTTAACAAAGTAACTTTTTTTGTTCATGATAATGCTAAGTGCTCTCTTCTGTAACCTCTGTAGTTGCAGATACCAGGAGCGGCTAGGACTTGGTCCACCACAAGCGTCATCGAGTAGTTTTGGGTCAATTTTTTTTTTGTTTAGTTTTTAGTTTTGGCAGAGCTTTATGTATAAGTCCTTGAAGGTTTTTGATGCTTTAGAAGTAATGTATACCCTTGGGATGGCGAGTCCCTAGTGACTCATGTATACCTCTTTTGACATTAAGGTGTTGTGGTTACTTAGAAGTTATTATTTGGTCTCTTAATATCTTTATCCTTTGTCTTTCTCTTTAACCGTCGGTCTACGATGGGATCACAGCCCTATGTATAGGTTTGATGCCTTGTGGGAGTGAGGTGTTACATTTTGGTATCAGTGCCCTACGTTGTAGGTTCTGTAGACTTGTTAGAGTGTGGTCTATGGTGGACTATAGGTTAAGCGTGTCATCTCGCGATTTGTTGAGGAGAGTGGCTTAGGCTTGGGGTTGTCATACCTTTTCCTTCGGCCATCTGACTGACTGGCATTGAGGTCCATTTGGGAAACACGTTCTGCAGACGTAGGGTCCTAATTGGAAGTCTAAGCAAGTTATCGATTGGGGAGATAACCCGGGAGGGGTCTTGTGTTGCATCTGTTTGCAAAGTTAACCTTGTGTCATTAAAACCTTTCGTAGATAGTTTGTTTTCATCCTTATGTTTATAAGTTGGACTCTTGTGTCGAGCCCTAAGTTATAGCTTTCCTACAATTGAATGGAACATGGAGAAAGTCAGATGAAGCGTTATTAAACCCGAACTAGTATAATGAGGCACGATGAGAAGAATCTCTGCAAGTGGGACCGGTGGAACCTGATCCAACCGCTAGGATGTTGGAGGCGATCGTCAGACTGACCGAATAGAACGCGAGTTGGATCGCAATGCGAGCTGAGAGGAACAATAACCCCTTAATCAAACAATTTACGGATCTAGGTGCAAAGGAGTTCGTAGGAACCATTAACCCTGCAGAAGTAGAAAACTAATTGAAAGATGCCGTGCGCATTCTGGATAGGTTGGGGGTAGATGCGGATAATAGGTTTGACCTCGTACCTTTTATGTTTAGGGGAGAAACATACCACTGGTGGGAACCATGGAACGGTTCTTGAAGATGTTGGTGCCAGGAATTGAACCTCCCGCACCCTAGAAAATCACTTGGGATCGTTTTGAGAAAATGTTCGATGTGTAGTACAAGCCCATAAACTACAAGCATGAGAAAGAGCAAGAATTCATCAACCTAGAACAAGGAAGGATGACTGTGGCAAAATTCGAGATGAAGTTTACAGAGTTGTCACGATATGCCACCTAACATATACCTGATGAGGAGATAAGGTATAGAAGGTTTAAGAATGGATTAAGTTTTTAGATTAGAATAAGGATGACGGTTCTCGAGATGAACAAGGATGACAGTTCTCGAGAAGAATAATTAGGAAAGACGGGTGAACATAGCGCAAGATGAATTGTAATGCGAACCAGAAGGACCGGTAACTCTTTAGTTAAACAATTCAAGAATTTGGGTACCAAGGAGTTTGTGAAAATAGTTAGGCCCGTTGACATCGAAAAAATTGCTTGAGCGGTGGACGCATTTTCGACAGATTGAGTTGTTCATGTGGTAAGTTCTTATGTATTGATTTATACTCATTTGATATCGAGACTGTGTAACACTTATGGAGTTGGTATTCAGCTTTTGTCGTGGTATCGGTGTGAGTCACAAAGAAGTTGCTTTCGAAAACCTTTTATGATGTGACCCGTTAGGAAAAACCTGTTTAGATTAGTGCATAACGGTTGCTTGTATAGAGAAGGAATTTTCTCATGGGAATGTGTGGGCTCTATGTATGAGAAGTTGAAGGGTGATATAATTCTATTATTTTTGGTTGCGAAGCAACTTAGTGTGAGTATGCGGGAGGAATAAGTATTTGGATGAGAATAGTTAAAGCGTAAGTGAAACTGTACGAATTAATGGGTATGATTTTTGTAAATTGGCCTTGAATGAATCGAGTGTCTTGGTAAAATGAGGGTAAGATGAAATAGTTAAAGTGCGAAAGTGGTTTTTGGTTCGGTTGTGCAGCAGAGAATGTGTGAAGGGATTGAGTGATGATGGTAAGAGATTTTAGAATAAGGAATTAGTACTATACGGTTAAAGTATTGTTGGGTGAATGGTACGTATGTGAAGGAAAGATGCAAATGTATATTGTGGTATGACGAGGGTTGTGTTAGTATTTATATGGGTAAGCATATACCTGTGGAGAGTTTAGTCTACGTTGTATGTTTAGCCCTAGTGACGCATTAGGTTTAATTGGGGGTATTAGTTTTGATGGTCGTAAGGCTAGAGTGGCAATTAGAAGTGTGTGTAAAGATTGTGTGTGGAAGATAGACGATAGGCAAATGTAGGTAGATTTGATGCATTTGGTTATATCTGAGTTTGATTTGATTTTTGGGATGGACTGGTTGTCATCCTACCATGCGTCGCTAGACTGTGTTAGGAAAAGAGTAATCTTTAGGATATCCGGGGAGGAGGAATTCATTTTCTAAGGTGACAAGAGTAGAACACATATCCATATCGTGTTGGCTATTAAGGATTTGAAGATGTTGAAGAAGGGTTGCTAGGGGTTTTTGGCACATGTGATGGACGTAGAGATGGAAGAAAAAGAAGCTTTCGGAGGTACCAGTGATTTGTGAGTTTCTAGACATTTTTCCAGATGATTTACCAAGATTACCCCCAAACCGAGAAGTGCAATTTACAATCAATCTCTACTTGGGCACGGTGCCCATTTCTATTCCTCTCTACAGAATTTCACCTGCTGAGCTACTAGAGTTGAAGGAAAAATTACAAGAGTTATTAGAAAAAGGATTCATTCGACCTAATGTCTCATCATAGGGAGCAGCTATACTGTTCGTGAAAAAGGGAGGATGAAGCACTGAGGATGTGTATCGACAATTGAATAGGGTGATCGTTAAGAACAAGTATCCTTTGCCTAGGATAGACGACTTGTTCGACCAGCTATAAGGAGCCAGAGTGTTCTCAAAGATAGACTTGAGATCAGGATACCATCAATTAAAAGTGTAGAAGTCAGATATACCCAAGACTGCCTTTAGAACTCATTACGAGCACTATGAATATCTTGTGATGCCTTTCGGGATTTAACGAATGCATCTACTGTGTTTATAGACCTGATGGATTGGGTGTTGAGGAGCTTCCTAGACCAATTCGTGATTGTGTTCATAGATGACAATTTAATATACTCTCAGAGTGATGAGGAACACGGGAAACATTTGAAGATTTCTTTGCAAATCCTGAGGAAGCACTAGTTGTATGCAAAAAAAAATAATAATAATAAACAAATAAATAAAATAAATCAAAAAGTGTGAGTTTTGATTGGGCCGAGTGATGTAGCTAGGTATGTTATATCTGGGGGGGGGGGGGGGGGAAAAAAAGTGGACCCAATGAATGTGGAAGGGGTAGTCAATTTGAAAAGGCTAACTAGCATGACTAAGATACGAAGTTTTTTGGGGTTAGCTAGTTGTTATTGACATTTTATTCGGGACTTTTCCCTGATTGCAAAACCCTTGACTCGGTTAACTTAGAAGAATGTCAAGTTTGAATGGTCCAACAGATACGAACAAAGTTTTCAAGAGTTGAAGTCCAAACTGGTGTCAGCACCTATGCTTACCTTTTCGTCAGGCAACGAGGGCTTTGTTATTTATAGTAACGCGTCACACCAAGGTTTTGATTGCGTTTTGATGCAACACGGGAAGGTTATCGCCTATGCGTCCAGAAAATTAAACCTCATGAGAAGAATTACCCTACCCACGACCTAGAGTTAGCCGCAATCGTCTTTGCACTCAAGATATGGAGACATTATTTGTACGGCGTCCCTTGTGAGATCATTACATACCATCAGAGCTCGAAGTATATTTTCACCCAAAAGAGCAGAACTTGAGGCAAAGGAGATGGATGGAGTTGATTAAGGATTATGACTGCACGATTCACTGTCATCCGGGGAAGGCTAATGTTGTGGCTGATGCCCTAAGTCGAAAATCATTAGGAAAAATAGCGCATCTATGAGGGGCACGAGCTGGTACACTTTCTGAAATGCGAACGCTTAGAACCCATCTTGCCTTAAGAAAGAATGGAGGCCTATTAGCAACTCTGCGCATAAGACCAACCTTACTAGATCAAATTCGAGCAGCTCAATTGGCTGATAATCAAGTGGACAAGATAAGGGCGGAAACAGCAGCTAAAGGAAAGACAAAATTTGAAGTTTGACATGACGTATTGTGGTTCAGTCATAGATTATATGTGCCCAATAATGGAGGGTTGAGGAGGCAGATCTTAGACGAAGCGCATAACTTAATATACACTATGCACCTGGATAGTGCGAAGTCGTATAGAGACTTAAAGGAAAAATATTGGTGGAGTGGGATGAAAAAAGACGTAGAGAATTTCGTGACAAGTTGTTTAGTATGACAACAAGTTAAGATTGAACAACAGAAGCCGACAGGATTATTACAATCGTTACCTGTACTCGAGTGGAAGTGGGAACATATTACCATAGATTTCGTAACTGGGCTCCCTTAAATACCTAAGGGGAATGATGTTATTTGGATAATTGTGGATAGGTTGATGTAGTCAGCTCACTACCTACCAATAAAGATGACGTATTCTGCGGATCGGTTTGCATGGCTTTGTATTGATGTGATTGTTAAGCTACATAAAGTACCAATTTCTATAGTATCGGACAGAAACCCATGTTTTACGTCCTGGTTTTGGCCATGCTTACAAGAAGCATTAGGGACTACTTCAAAGTTTAGCACAACTTTCCATCTACAGACTGACGGTCAATCGGAGAGAACAATTCAGACCTTAGAAGATATGCTTAGAGGATGCGTTCTAGACTTTGCTGGAAGCTGGGAGGAACATTTATCGTTGATCGAG
Source organism: Heliamphora pulchella (assembly GCA_032270985.1). NCBI lineage: Eukaryota > Viridiplantae > Streptophyta > Magnoliopsida > Ericales > Sarraceniaceae > Heliamphora > Heliamphora pulchella. The sequence goes on from JAULJZ010033218.1 coordinate 30,897, forward strand.
TTCACATATAACAATAGTTTTCAGTCAACTATAGGGATGGCCCCTTACAAAGCGTTGTATGGTAGGAAATGTTGAAACCCAATTTGTTGGAAAGAAGTCGGAGAGAGGAATTTGTTTGGACCTGAGATAGTTTATATTACGACTGATAAGATTAAGTTGATCTGAGAGAGATTGATGCAATCGCAAGACAGGCAAAAGAGTTCTGCAGATAATCAGAGATGCGACCTGGAGTTTGTAGTGGGGGACCGTGTATTCTTAATGATACCACTATGGAAGGGTATGATTAATCCAAAAGAGTTTTGCCTGTGGGGGTGTGTGTAAGCCCGGTAAGGGTGAGGGTTGGTCTTCAAAGGCATTGAGTTGTAGTTCCTTTTAAGGGTAAGTGTTAGTCTTTACTGGCATTTTGAATTGTTGAATAGAGTCATGTGTTAGAAACTATTAGTTTGAACTGTGACTTTGGCTTTAAAGCCTTATCATGAGAAATACCCACATCTCTTCGAGCAAGGTATGTAAATTTTGAGGACGAAATTTCCTAAAAGAGAGTAGATTGTAATAACCTGAACTCAGGAATACGAATAGAAAAGAAAGAACATCTAAAAAGAAAGAAAATCTCGAACCTAAGTTCGGTAAGAATAACTGGTCTGACCATTTAACCTTTTCGAGCCTGAGACCCAGGATAGAGAGGGAACCACACAAGTATATATTAAAGTCCTAATATCGAGGTTAAGAACTCAAGGCTATAAAATCAAGTTGTTTAAGACAAGAGTTAAGCTCGAAAGGTCTTAAAAATTCAGATTTTGACACATGGATATCTTAAATCAAGGATTTAAGTACATTTAAGTAGCAAAGGGTAAATAATATCAAATATGACAAAAATACCCTTTAGTGGCCGACCACCTTGGGAACAGTGCTAAAAAGTAGCTTTTTGCTTTCTTTTTAGCTTAAAATGATGAGAAAGGTATTAAATTAAGCATTATGATGATCCAATACTTGTTGAGGAAGTAATATACATAATAATATGGTGTTATAGGTTAACAAAAGCAAACAAATCACTATTGAAATTCATAAATAATAAAATAAGTCAAAAAGTCATATATTACCAGAATAGCTTAATTCGACTTAAAAGACTACATTTATTTAATCAATTGCTATAAAAACTATGATAACACATGGGAATACTATATTTATCATAAACATACTAAAATAATAGGTCTCAGTAGGAAAAGACACTAAAAAAAATATCAAATTAACTTAATGCATTTTCTTCTACAATAAGGGCATGAAAATCGAGAAAAATCCCTTGATTGATGGGGGATCATATTTTTGTCCCCCAAACTGACCCCTAGCTATATTTAGCTTCCCCAAATCTGATTTTGTACCCTCAAAACTTGAACTAAATTAATGAGCCCATGTGAAGGAAAGAAAAAGTACAAAAAAATTAATTATTTTGTTCTCTAGCTCTTTCTATATAAACTAAGCCCAAACACCTTCTTCTCCCTTGATATTTCGGTGGAGAGAGAGGGAGAAAAACCAGATTGTGAGTGTTCTTGAGGGTCCATGAAAGTTTGAGAGAAGAAATAAGAAGAAGTAGAAGAAGGGATCCAAGAAAGGGGTCTTTTGAGACCATAGTTCTAAAAGCCAAGTCCTAATAGTTTTCCACCATCTTTTGATCTCTCAAACAAGTAAGTAAAACCTCTAAACCTTATATTTAAGATCCCCCAAAACACCCCCCAAAAAATCTCTTTAAACACTCTAAGAATCGAGAACCGAAATCAAACGAAAATGGCGTCGTAGTTGGAAATTTGGGACTGTTATGATTATGGGTGATATGAGATGTTATTATGTGTTGTTATCTTTGAGTTTGATGACTTCTAAGTGTTCTGGAGCCTTGATGTTAAAGTCTAAAACACAAGCATGCCAAGAAATGGAACAAAAACTTGACATAACACAAGTAGAAGACTTGGACCCTAAGAGACTTGATTTTTGAGAACATAGATGTTTCTGCCCTAAACTTTGGAATGCCATAAATCAATGTAGAAAATTGATCTAATTATGTTCTTTATTTCCATATTTATATTTGTGTGTTATGTTTTATCCAAAGTTGGTTTCAACTCATTTGAATAAGTAGAACTCGAGATATTGCAATTTGACCAAAGTGTGTCTTTTTCCGATCAGTCAACACCACTGACCTGAAAATCCTAGTTTTCATTTAGATTTGAAATTGGGTCAAAACATGAAATTTGTAGATAACATGTATATCTATCTATCCACAGAAAGGGAGTAGAAAATATTGAGTTTTGATAGGTTAAAACCCCTTTGAGCTATCTATTGTGTTTCAGCCCTCAAGAGACACTTCTGTCACATATGTTTGTGTAGCCCAAATCTCCTATTTTTAGTAATCTATTCCAAAAGTGGTCTACATGAAATTTGTAGCTAGAATATTGAAATACTTGCTGCCCAAAAAGAATACTTTAAATCCTCGGGATTATTCCCCAAAACGGTTTCAAACCCTCTGTCCAAAATCGGCTCTGTTGAGTTTTGGCGGTTGACAGAACCTATTTTCTTAAATGGCCAAAGAGTCTAACTTGTTCCAAACAACTACTCTTATCTCTAAACATGAAACTTGTAGGGGACATGCTGAACTAGAACATACTCAAATATTAGTTCATTTGGAGTTAATATGATACCCTAAAACCAAGACCAATAGAGACACTTTTCTGACCAATTCACTGAGCAAATGCTGAACCGTTTCCATTTCCGTCAAGTTTTGCATCTAGTTTCCTTAGGTTTTGGCCTTTGTGTAAAACATAAAAGTTGTAGAGAATATTTTAATCTAAATTTTCACCAAAAATTATAATCCAATTCCAAGTCAATGCACCTAAAAATTATGCGGTACTTTAAAATTTAATGATTAGAATAGAGTAATAAATGGTTAAGTCAAATACTTAAACAAGTGAAGGATTGGGCAAGTGCGTAGTACCCCTTAAACCTAAAAAGAAAGTAACCATGGTCCCTAAAATCAAGAAAGCGTTCAATAGTCAGAATCATTTTAGTACTTCATGTTCTAAGAGTGGTAGAACTCCGTGTTGACGGTTAAGTCTTGTTTACTTGCTAGGTATGGAAGTTTTGTTACACGAGGAGCAAGCTTAGCTTATTGACAAAGGCTTGGTTCGTATGCATACAAAATAAGGTGAGAGTGCTTAGTTGTTATCTTGAACTTGAGTTTATGTAAATGATGCTTAAAAATGTTTTAAAGCGCATGTTTTGAACTATAACTAGTTTGACGATCACATTAACCTGTTGTTTTAAAAACCATGATATTTTTTTAATTCAAGTGTGCTATCCATGGTATTCTGAGCTAGCATGATGTTACTATGAATGTATTATTAATGTTGTGTGGTTGTTCTAAAGTGCCAAGTTACGAGGGTTTTCGGCCCTTTTATATCCCGTTATGAGGGAGGTTACCCAACTATGGGTTTTTCATTTATCCCTATAGGGGAGGTGTCCTGTTAAACGGGGATTCTTGCCTTTAAAGCTTTTGGGCTGAATCCCATATTTTAGCACATACCACTCGTGTTTGGTATAGAGTGGCCCTCATTCCATCACGTTACTATTCGTGCATTGCGAATTGAGGTTACGGTACCATCGAAACTCCCGATCATGAGATTAACAACTACTTGGACATTGTTAGGGTTTGAGTCTAGATTTGAGAAAGTGGTCATGCATTTTAAATTTGTGGCGGTTGAGTCAGGAACATATTTCTGTTTGCAATACTGTAAAGGTTCTATATAATCTGTGATATTTTCATGTTCAAGAAAATGCATCAGTTTCTGTATTTTTGTAGAAAATGTGATGAACTATCTTTAAAAAGAGTTTGCAGTTATCCTTAACAAAGTAACTATTTTTTTGTTCATGATAATGTTAAGTGCGCTCTCCTGTAACATATGTGGTTATAGATACCTGGAACGGTTAGGAATTGGTCCACCACAGGCGTCGTCAAGTAGTTTTGGTTTAGTTTTCTTTTGTTTTGTTTTAAGTTTTGGCAGTGCTTCATGTATAAAACCCCGAAGGTTTTTGATATTTTAGAAGTAATGTATGCCCTTGGGATGGCGAGTCCCTAGTGACTCATGTATACCTCTTTTGACATTAAGGTGTTGTAGTTACTTAGAAGTTCTTGTATGGTCTCTTAATATCTTTATCCCTTGTCTTTCTCTTTGGCCGCTGGTCTGCGGCGGGATCACATCCCTTTGTATAGGTTTGGTGCCTTGCAGGAGAGGGGTGTTAGAGATCTTGTCGGATAACCATCGCTAATACTATGGTTTGGGGTAGGTCTTTACACGGGTTATTATCAACCGCGTTGTTACAACCTGGGTCCGATCCGGGTCGTTACAAACTACCACCTCAAATAAATTTCGTCACGTACTTTATAGTGTGAAAGGTTGGGGTTGGTTTACTAGCATTATGCCTTCTCATCTTCACGTTGGCTTTCTCACTTTCGTGGTGCTGTCCTAGAGCTTCTATTAATAGAATTGCTTTTCTTCAAGAGCACCTTGCTTTGGATCTCTACTGAGCTTTCCTCGAAGTTACATCCTTGTATTCACATACAACTTGTGGTACCTTAGTGGCTAACAGGACGTTTGTATCGGAGAGCATAGAAGCTAATTTTTCGTTGAAGTTACATGATCTACATACCTTTGTGTTACTGAGTGTCAAGTTTTCACGTCGTTCTCCGCTCGTGTCCATAACTTCTTCCATCGGCAATCAATGATAGCGTGATGTCCAAAGAGCTAGTCCATTTTGAGAATCACGTCGTATTTGTTAAAATCCATGACTCGCAGGTCACATGGCATAAGGGTGTCAGTACTCTTAATGTGCACGTTCTGCAAGAAAAGTCCACTCGAGTGTGATATTCTAAGGGTGTATCGATGCTTAGAGTCTGCTCTAACACTTCGGGTTCCAAGGGTAGAGATTGCAAATATGCCATGGATATGAAAGAATGGGATGCTCTAGAATCAAACAATACTCTCACTAAGGTATTGAACAGCACAGACATACCTTGTATAATTTGTGTACCCTCCGTCTCATCCTCTTACAAAGCAAGGATTTGTTCTCTCACTAATCGATTTTCGTTGCCATTCTTGGTGTTTCTCGGTCTTGCTCCGTTGCTAGGACCCTTTTTAGGCCTTGGGTTCCCAGTGAGGGGTGGTTCTCCTCTCCCATTCTGCTGATTGACAAAAGGCCTGGCAGCTTAGATAGGTTATTGGTGCCCTTCCGATTGATGTTGCAGTTGTTTCCATTGTTGTTGTTGATTCCTCCAGTTCCCCTGTCCTAGTTGCGGACATTGTGACTTTTTGTGCCCAGGCTAACCGCATTCATAGCAGAGCCATACCTTTACAGGTTAACCCCTTGCTAGCCTTGGCCCGTTGGCAGGGTGGTACGACTTTTTGGGAACAAATTTCCTATTATTCCTCAGTGGTCCTCCTTGACTAGTACTCTTCTTTCTCGAACTCCAAATCTTTCTAGAATCGGCTAAGTCCATTTCTGTCAATAGGGCTACTTGTATTAATTGAGTGTACGTCGGAAGCTGTAAGCAGATGACTCCAGTTCGGATAGAGGGTTCTAGGACCCACTCGATCTTTCGTGCCTTTGATTCTTCGTTAGGTATGATGGTTGCTGCGAATCAGCTTAACTCTTCGAAGTGGTTTACGCACTGGGTTACTGACATAGATCCTTGTTTTAGCTTCAAAAATTCTCTAACTTCTCCCTGTTGCAAGGGAGCTGGGAAGTACTTTTCCAAAATAATTCTTCAGACTGATTTCAAGTTAGAGTTATTACATCTTGGGTGTTGTCAATCATAAATCACCAATAGTCGGCCTCTCCTTCCAATAGGCATGCTACTAAAGCTACTTGATCGGCATCGGTCTGCACTCCCATGGAGTTAAAGCTTAGGGAAGGTGAACAAGACCTTTACCGAGATTCAAGAAAAAATTCCTAGATGGTTCAAAAGATAGATTGTATGAGGTCAAATGGTCACGGTTAAGCATAGTAGGGAACGCACGTTGATGCAAGTTCTCATGGATGTACTTTTTGCTTGTAGTCACCGATGTGTTGTGAGGTCTATAGATAGAAGGCGAGCGGTCTTAGTGAGGCAATTCACTGTAACCCAAACGTTGTTGGTTTTTTAGGCAATCTTGATAGTCCTAGTGACGAAGTCTGTAGTCATATGTTTCCATTTTCCTTCCAGTCTTTCCAAGGGTTACTCCGTTCCTCTTAGCCTCTGCCGTTTGTTAACTATAACAAAAAGCACTTTTAGCGGCACAAACAAAGCTATCGACTAAAGCCTTATTGAGTCGGTAAAAGTTTTTGGCAACCAAAAATAGTGCGTCGCCAATCTATCGGCGAAAGTATGTCGAGAAAAGATTTTGCCAATGAGTACCCCATTGCAACGGCAAAAATAATAGATTTGGCCACATAATTGTGCGTCGCCAATAAATTAAAAGCAGTGTCGGCAAATACAAAGTTCGTCGGCAAAAAAACATAAAAATTGGATAGATTTAGCACTTTTACCAATGTAATAGTTGTCGGCAAAAATAACTACAATATTTTTAATTTTAATACTTTGCCAATACAAATAAATGTGTGGTTAATGGTAAACTTTTTCCAATGCTTTTATTCATTGCCTTTTATATATA
>JAULJZ010033219.1:0-14965 GCA_032270985.1 Heliamphora pulchella
ATGATGTAATAGTTATCTTATGTATTTATGAACATTCGGCTAGAATATGTTCCTTATTTATAGTTACATATGTTCTGGCATGCCCGAGGAACGGGGTGTCACAGTTTGGTATCAGAGCCTAGGTTTAGTGAACCTTCAGGCCTTGAGAAATGGGAGATTACGAATTTTGTAACGTAGAAACTCTGTAGGATATCTCTACTACAAATTTATCACTTATAATTTTAATAACTTAAAATCTTTACCTTAGAAGTTTTCTCTATCTTTCCTTTCTTAGGATGGCGTCCGATGCAGAACTAGCAGGGGAACCATGGGCGGGATCAGAACCTGAAGATTCAGATCCGGAAGAAGACCCAGAGGAGATACCTATAGAGGAGCAAGAACCGATCGACGCTGTCCCTTTAGCGTGGGTTTTTTCGGAGGAATGGCAGGCCAACGCAGATGACGAAGGTGATGAGATGGAGATGAATGAAGAGCCAAATGGGGAAGAATTTGATGCTGATGACGAAGAAGACGAGGATGACGACGAAGAAGAAGAAATGGAAATTGATTTCCTATACGATCAGTTTGAGGCGCCACAACCCGAGTCTGATGAAGACGAAGCAGCAGATACTGCCATTTACTATAGTCATCCCGAGTACCAAGGCTTTTATGTGAGAGATTACGTATATGCTCGAATCTGTACAGAGCACATGTGCATGTGGAGAAAATCGGAGGCCTTCCCGCACTACCTAGGGCCAATACGTGTAATCAAAAAGTGCAGCCGAAGACTTTATTGCTTAGACTTTCCTCCCGGGTTTAAGACACGAATGGGGGATGAGCTGACCATAAGGTGGATACAGTACCAGAAACCAACAAATGAGAGAGGAATCATCAACCTGCACGATCCGGCCATCAACTTCGACGACCCCGAGACGTACCGAGAGACCCTGATCGCCATAAGCAACAGAGTACAGATGGGGCCGAATAACGTCTGGCACGTTAAGGTGTAGTGGCATTGCTACAACATTATCGAGGTGACCTTGGAACGCGAGTCGATTGTCCACCATTTTTATCCATGTTTGTTTGTTTAAGTGTTAGCGTGATAGCCTTATACTTTTCCTTTTGACTTGAAAGTTGTATGTGTGCTGTGTGGACTTGACAAACTTGTATTGACTATGAGTTGAAATAAAATACAGACCTTTGATGCCAAAATCTCCATAAGCAGTTCTATAATTGTTAATCTAACTCTATAAAATTCCAACCCATAATAAATAATTAAGAACTGAAATAACTCCTAGAATCGTAACACTCTTTTTCTTTTATTCTAGAATGGCGGGTAGAAAACCTAATCACCGACAAGCAAATGGACCCACAAATGATGAGGCACTAGAACTAGCTCAAGTGCTACGAGAACTGGCCGCCAGCATCAATCGCCCGCACGTACGTGATCGAGCATGGTTTCTATCGGAGTTAGGGAGGCAATGAGCCCCGACATTTCGAGGGGGAGTAGAACCGAGGGAGGCAGAGGAATGGATGAGAGCAGTTAAGAAGTTGTTTAACTCAATGGGAGTTTAGGACGAAACCGACCGAGTGGCCTTAGCTGCCCATCTGCTAGAAGGAGAAGTCGATCATTGGTGGACTCTGATCAGCAATACCCAGGAGGTAGAGACTCTGACATGGGAGCAATTCGAAAGTCTATTTTTGGAGAAATATTTCCCAGCCCCTTTTCGTCAAGGGAAAATCTGAGAATTCTTGGAGCTCAAGCAAGGGACAATGACGGTGACGCAGTATGTAAACCATTTTGAGGAGTTAAGCCACTTTGCCACGACCATCATACCAGGTGAAGAATCTAAGGCATGAAAGATCAAATGGGGCTTGGAGCCATCTATCTGAGCAAGGGTGATTTGCTTGCAACTTCCTACCTACACCCAAGTAGTACGCGCAGCCCTGCTAGTCGAGACAGATCAAGCTGACTCTAGGAAGACGTGGAACCAGAACAAAGGAAGTACTAGCTCCGGGGGACCGATGAGGAGCAACCAAGTATATATCCCTAAAAAGGCGTACCACTGAGAGTACCCACAAGGGCGACCAAGGAACCCTCCTGCGACGTCCACAATATGCTTTGCGTGCAACCGACCAGGGCATAAGAGGTATGAGTGCCCTCACCGCGTGCAGAGGAATCTGGACAATCAACCCCAGTAGTGGAGGCAGCCTCAAGCCCAGCAACCTAGATTCTCACAACAAGTCCAAGTCACCGGACCCGCTATTCAGCAGCAAAATGGAAGAGGAAAACCCCCGCTCAACAAGAATCTGAGACCGCAAGGAAACTTGGGCAATGGACAGAAGATTGGAAATCTCAAGAACAATAATGGGAGTCGGCTAATGGGAGGCCGCATCTTTGCACTACAGGAAGAAGAACTGGAGAACTCCCACGTCATACAAGGTATGTTCATATTATTCAACACCTTAGTGAAAGTACTGTTTGATTCTGGAGCATCCCATTCTTTTATATCTCTAAACTATATGAAGACCCTACTCTTAGAACCCGAGGCATTAGAACAAACCCAAAGTGTCATCACACCCATGGGAAATTAAACCCGAGTAGACTCTGTCTGTAAGGCCTGTACGTTATGAATATCCAGTACCCCTATGACCTGCAACCTATGAGTCATGGATTTCAATGGCTATGATGTAATCCTTGGAATGGACTGGCTATCGGGACACCATGCTATCATCGACTGTCGACAAAGGAAGATATGGGCGCAAGCAAAAAACTGCATCACTGTGCGAATCCAAGGAGAACGACGCGAGATTCTGACCCCGAGTAATGCAAAGGACAACAAATCGAGTAATTTCGTAGGGAGATTAACGTGTTTACTTGCTAGTACGAACGTCTCACCAATCCCCAAGTTATCCCGAGTGGTGTGTGAGTACAAAGACGTATTCCCGGAAGAACTCCCTAGATTACCCCCACATCGCGAGATCGAGTTCACGATAGAACTTCAGCCTGGAACCGCACCAATTTTGATCGCAGCCCACTGCATGGCACCCACTGAACTGAAAGAATTGAAGATCCAGCTCCAGGAATTGCTCAGCAAAGGTTTTATTCGCCCTAGTACTTCACCATGGGGAGCGCCAGCGATTCATGGTACGAGTTTTCTTATTTAAGGGGGTAGACAGAAGTACACACTAGGAGAAGTTTCAGATATCACCTTTAAAGCCACCGTTAGAACCCCATAACTCTATCCCTATGAGTTCCTTTCTCAAGATTTTATGTTAACTCTCGTACCCATTTGAAGCCCTTTACGTGCCCTCCTTTTTAATAACACCGATTTCGAATGTTCGACACTGGTGAAATCTTTTACCTTCATTAAGCCCTGTCGATCTTGATATGACACTTTTGTGTAGTAATTTCATGGATTCTTTGTTTAGTCTTGAAATCCCAACCTAGAAAGTCAATTTGGATGCTTGAATTGAAGTACGTTAGGCCGATATAACTTTAGGGTAAATATCAAGTTTGGCTACCTATTACTTAAACATATCTTTTGTCAAGATCTGATGTTGCACAGATTGGTCCTAAGAACATCCCTTTTGTAATCTTCGTTAGTTGTTTAACTCTTATATCCAATGCAATGAAGCGTTAACCGACCTCTCTATATCGGTCAACAATGATTTCCTTAGTCTTGATCCCTTGCCCCAATCCAAGCATATCTTTTATCATGTTCATTTTACTCTAGAATGACCAACCGCCTGAGAAAATGATCTAGTCATTAGAAGAGACATTCAAATCTTATGTACCAGCACGTCAAGAACAAATGACAGAGGCTAAGAGGAACGGAGTAACACTTGGAAACTAAAAGGAAAATGAAAACATATGACTATAAGAAAAAAGTACATCTATGAGATTTTACATCAACGTGCGTTCCCTACTATACTCAACCGAGACCCACATCTCACCTTCAAATTGATGGGCGATTCGAACGCACAATTCCAAACCATCAAGGGCATGTTAAGGGTCAATGTAGTGGGATTTGAAAAGATAGTCGAGGAATATATTTACCTTTGGTCAAAACCCACCTACAACAGTAGCTCTCAAGCCAGCTTTTGCAACTACATATGGTGAGTAATTAATGCGCTAAATAGATATAAAAGGGACTAATAGATGGAGGGACAAGGACAAAACCATGGAAGCTCAGTAAAAGTATGTGGAACTGGGGAGGAAGTGGACGTCCCAAGCCTAGCACAAATCTTGCAGGACCTAGCAGTCAATTTGGATCGATCACAGGGGAAGGTACCCCGGATGGGATCATGGTACTTATCGAACCTAAGGGTATGAAATATCCCAGTACCTGAGAAGAGGGATTTTTCCCGAACAACTAAGGTTTGGATCTAGACAACAAAATAACGGCAAACAACAGTAAGAGCTTGTTATAAGTCTAACCAACTAGGGCATAAAATGGCTCATAGCCCGCTAAAAAGTGGAGAGGACAATCGAGGAGGGGTCTTGTGTTGCTATCGGTTTACGAAGTTTAAGTGAGTTATCAGATTAAGGGAGATGACCCTTGTGTCATTAAAACCTTTCATAAACAGTTTGTTCTTATCCTTATGCTTATAAGTTTGACTCCTGTATCGAGCCCTAAGTCATAGCTTTCCTACAATAAGGAGAAGCATAGAGAAACTCAGATGGAGCGTTATTTAACTCGAACCAGTATATCGAGGCACAACAAGAAGAATCTCCACAAATGGGACCGATAGAACCTGACCCAACCGCCAGGATGTTGGAGGCGTTGACAAGACTGACCGAACAAAACACAACTTAGATCACAATGCAAGCTGAGAGGAACAGTAACTCCATGTTAAAACAATTTAAGGACTCGGGTCCAAAAGAGTTCGCGGGAACCCTTAGCCCCACAGAAGCAAAAAATTAGTTAAAAGATGCCATGCGTGTTCTTGATAGGTGGGTTGTAGATGCAGATAATAATATTAACCTCGTAGCATTTATGTTTAGGGGAGAAGCGTACTACTTGTGGAAAGCCACAGAGATGTTACTGAAGATGCCAGTGCCAGAAGTTAAACCTCTCGTACCCCCGAGAATCACTTGGGATCATTTTTAGAAAGCGTTCGACTAGCAGTACAAGCCCATAAACTATAAGTATGAGAAAGAGCAAGAATCCATCGACATAGATCAAGGAAGGATGAATGTGGCAAAATACGCGATAAAGTTTATAGAGTTGTCACGATATGCCACCTAGCTTATACCTGATGGGGAGACACGGTGTAGAAGGTTTAAGAAGGGACTAAGTTTTCTGGTTAGAACAAGGAAGGCAGTTCTCGAGAGGAACAACTACACAAGACAGGTGAACATAGCGCAACATGAATTGCAATGTGGGCCAGAAGGACCGATAACTCTTTAGTTAAACAATTCGAGGATTTAGGTGCCAAGGAGTTTGTGGGAACAGTGAGTCCCATTAACGCTAAAAATTATTTTAAGGGGTGGAGTGCGCATTTTAGACAGACTGAGTTGTTCACGTGGTAGGTTCTTAAGTATCGATTTGTATTCGTTTGACATTTAAACTGTGTAACTCTTATGGGGTTGGTATTCATTGTGGTATCGATGTGAGTCGTAAGGAAGTTGCTTTCAAGAACCTTTTGTAATGTGATCCGTTAAGGCAAGCTTATTTAGATTAGTGCGTAAATGTTGCTTATATGGAAAATGAATTTTTTCATGGGAATGTGTGGACTCTATGTATGAGAAGTTGAAGGGTGATATAATTCTGTTGTTTCTAGTAGAATTGTGTAGTAGCTTAATGTGAGTATGTGGAAGGAATAAGTGTTTGGATGAGAAGAGTGGAAGCGTAAGTAAGATTATACGAACTCATGGGTGTGATTTTTGTAAATGACCCTGAGAGTATCGAGTGTCTTGGTAGAATGTGGGTAAGATAAAGAAATTAAAGAGAAAAAAATAAGTGGTTCTTGGTTCAATTGTGTGGCAGAGAATGTGTGAAGGGGATTGAGTGATGATGATACGAGATTTTAGAATCAGGAGTTAGTATTGTTCAGTTAAAGGATTGTAGGGTGGATGGTACGTACATGAAGAATATATGTGACGAGGTTGTGATTGGATTTATATGGGTAGACATATACCTGTGGAGCGTTTAATCTATGTGGTATGTTTAGTCCTAGTGACCCATTAGGTTCATGTGGCGGTGTAAATCTTCATGGTCGTAAAGCTAGAGTAGTCCAATACAAAGTGGTGATGTGATTTCGAGTTAATAGTCATTAGTTGATCAGGAGATAGTCTTCGGTATACGTTTGAATATGGCAATGAGCTGGTTTTTGGTAGAGTGACAGTCTTTCCAGACAGAAGTAGAGAATGTTTGAAACCAGTTTTGGTGGTGGGCTAGTTTAGAGACACATGATCGCTTGTGGAAGTCGTACTTAATGTAAGTTGTGTTTTGGAGCCAACGTATTCTCAATGATAGACTGGGGTCATGATACCATAAATTGAAAGTGTGGGAGTCAGATATACCCAAGACTGTCTTTAAGACTCGTTACGAGCATTATGAATTTTGGGTGATGCCTTTTAGGTTAACGAATGCGCCTGTTGTGTTCATGAACCTAATAGATAAGGTGTTTAGAAGCTTTTTAGACCAATTCGTAATTGTGTTGACGAACAACATTTGGATATATTCTGGGAATGAGGAGGAACACAGGGAGCATTTGAAGATTCTTTGTAGATCCTGAGAAAGCACAAGTTGTATGCAAAATTTGGTAAGGGTGAGTTGGACCGGGTGATGTGTTTGGGTCATGTTATAGCTGGAGACGAAATTCAAGTGGACCCAACAAAGTAGAAGTAGTAGATAATGGGAAGAGGCTAACTAACGTGACAGATATATGAAGCTTTTTGGGGATAGCTAGTTATGTGACATGATCCTTGAAGATTAGGTAGTAATTAGTTTAAGACGTTAGTAGGACAAAACAACCATTACTCTAAGTGCTAAACATATCGGCCTGGCCTATCCACACCATTAATAAAGAATGACTTAAGTAAACAATGACACAATTTTGAAGAACGAGAAGGCACAATGTTAGTAAATCATCCTCAACCTTCCCTACGATGAAGTACCAGACAAAATTTCGGGGACAAAATTTGTTTAAGAGAGGGGTAGTTTGTAATGACTCGGTTCGAACCCTAGTTGTAAAGACCTGATTGATAATGACTCGTGAAAAAAACATAACCCAAACCGTAGTATTAGCAACGGTTAGCTAACAAAATCTTAAGTCACTGAAAGATCAAAAACCCTATCTCAATTCGAAAACTCTAAGTTCGATCCTGAAACCCTAAAAAGATTTAAAACTCAGACAACAAAACCATAACACCTGGAGAACCTTTCAACATTCTAAATTAAGAAAATAATATGAAATACAAGATTAAAAATTAATAATTCTCGTAATTAAGGTAAAATAACCATTTTGCGCCTAGTACAGCAAAAAGTCTTAAAAATTTAAATTTTGACACATGGACACCCTAAATCAAGTATTTAAGTGCAATTAAGTAGCAAAAGACAAAATAATATCAAAATTACAAAAATATCCCTAAATGGCTATCCACCTTGGAAGTTGTGCCAAAAAGTAGCTTTTTGCTTTTCTTTAAGATTAAAAAGATGAGAAAAGTGTTAAATCAAACATTATGACGGTCCAAGAGTTGTTGAACAAGTAATATATACAATAATATAGTGTTATAGTTCAACTAAAGTAAACAAATCATTATTGGAGTTCATACACAACAAAATAAGTCAAAAAGTCATATATTGTCAAAATAGCTTAATTTGACTTAAAAATTACATCTATTCAATCAATTGCTATAGAAACTATGATAATACATTAAAATACTATATATCTCATAAACATATTAAAATAATAAGTCTCAGTAGAAAAAGACACCAAAAAGATATATCAAATTAACTTTTAATACATTTTCTTGCACAAAGGGGCACGAAAATCAAGAAAAATCCCTTGACTGATGGGGGATCAGATTTCTGTCCCCCCAAACTGATCCCTAGCTGTGTTTAGCTTTCCAAAAATCTGATTTTGTCCCCTAACAACTTGAACTACATTAATGAGCCCATGTGATGTGTGAGGAAAAAAGGAAACAAAATAAGTACTTTTAATTAATTACCTTGTTCCCTAGCACTTTCTATATAAGTTAAGGCCAAACACCTTCTTCCCCTTGAATACTTTGGTGGAGAGAGAGGGAGAAAGACCAGATCTTAAGTGTTCTTGAGGGTCCTTGGAAGTTTGAGAGAAGAGAGCAGAAAAAGGAGGGATCTAAGAAAGGGGTCTTTGGAGACCATGGTTTTAAAGCTAAGTCCTAATCCATCCTCCACCATCCCTTGAGCCCTCAAACATGTAAGTAAAACCTCTAAACCTTGTATCTAATACTTCTCAAAATAGCCCTCAACCCATCCCTTTAAACACTCTAAAAATCAAGAACCGAAATCAAGCCGAAAAGGCGTCGTAGTAACAAATTTGGGACTATTGTGTTCTGGAATGATTAGAGACGTTGTTGTGTGTTATTATCTTTGAGTTTGATAACCTCTAAGTGTGATGGAGCCTTGATATTAATGCATAAAACACAAGCATGCAAAGAAATAGAACAAAAACTTGACATGACATAAGTAGAGGACTTGAACTCTAAGAGGCCTGGTTTTTGAGAATCTTGATGTTTCTGCCCTTGGATTTGTAACGCCATAACTCAATGTAGAAAATTGATCTAAGCATGTTCTTCATGTCTGGAGTTGGATGTTTATGTTATCCTTCATCCAAAATCGGTTTCAACTCATTTTCATGACCAGAACTCAAGATATTACAATTTTACCAAACTGTCATTTTTCGACCAGTCAACACTGCTGACTTTGAAACCCTAGTTTTGAGTATGATCCGAACATTGGTCAAAACATGACAGTTGGACATAACAATTATATCTATCTATCCACCAAAAATAAGCACAAAATATTGAGTCTTGATATGTCAAAATATTGAGTCTTGAATTTTAGCCCCCGAGGAACATTCTGTCACATATTTATATATAGCCAAAAACACCTATTTTTAGAGACCTATTCCAAAAGTGCTCTACATGAACAATGTATCAAACATATTGAAGAACGTTCCATGCAAAAATCAGACATTAAAGCCTCGGGATGATACCCGAAAACCATTTCAAACCATTTTTCCCAAACTGGCTCTGCTGAGTTTTGGCGGCTAACAGAACCTACTTTTTAAAATGGCCAAGAAGTCTAACTTGTTTCAAACAGCTACCTTTAACTCTAAACATGAAACTTGTAGGGGACATGTTAAATTAGGACATTGAAAAAATGGGCTTATTTGGACTTCATTTCATACCCCAAAAATGAGAGCAATTGAAGCATAATTTTTGGTAAAATCTGGAGAAAGTGCTGAACCATTTTTGCTTAAGATAAAATGTTCACCCATTTTCCTTACAATTTGGCCTTGGTGTTAAATATGAGAGTTGTAGAAAATATTTTTATCTAAATGGTGTTTAAAAATCATAACTTAATTCCAAATCTAGATATCCCAAAACCTTGTCGGTTCTTTTAATTTATTACTTGATTTTTGGACAAAAAAGTTGCTAAGGTTTGTGTGAGTGCCTTGTTGTGAGACACGAGTTTCTATATGATTATTGGTTTGAATTAGTTAATTAGTGTTATAAGTGAATGTATGACTAATTAGAACGCACGCTATCATGTTTGAACTCACGATTCACATACTTATACCTTTTGCCTTGCGCGTTGTACCATGAATCTTTCTATGCTAGTTGATGCCATGCTATAGATGGTTGTATTTGAGATCCATACCATACATCATTGACATTGTTACCTGCATCCTGGCATACTGGAGTCTATCTGTGCAAATCGTTGTTGGGATGGGCTGTGTTGAGATTGTTATTCTTGATTCTAAGTCTAGGGCGTACCTGGTTGCCATTTTTGAAAATGTTTTAGTTTATACATCCTGGGTGTGTCCACGGTGTTGGAAATGATTTTGGCTTTACACCCTGGTGCCTCCCCGGTGTTACAGATTTGGTTTATACACCCTGGGTGCATCCCTGGTATTTGAAATGGTTTATGAATATTATTGGACACCATGGGTAGGTCGCTAACATTCTGGTTTTGGTGGTTTGGACTTTGGAGTTGACACTGGGGCGAAGGCATCATACTTCTTAAGGTGGGATCATTTAGGTGCGTCCCAAACGCCACACTGTTGCCATTGAGTAAAACAGCTATGCCATGACGCCCAGCGATGCGGTTACTATTCGCAACGAGGAGTAGTGATAGCTTTAGTGATCAAGTCCCATTAAGTCTACTCTGGTGATTCCCGGCGTGTAATCCCTGTTATAATCTGGGTGCATTTTGGGGTGGGTATCTGCATTTCATACTTGTATATTTATTTACTTACCTGCTACCCTTTTATAAATTTCTTTGTTTCCTTGACTATAAACTGTACTGGGTGTTTTATGATGTGTTGCGGGGAATTTTGTGCCGTGAGATTATTTAGAAGGTTAGAGTGTTTTGCTGATGGCATTCGTACCACAGGTAGGGAGGTGTTCTTGGAGGAAGTCATCCAAGGGGGAGAAGAAGAGTTTGAAGAACAAAGTGAGTTCCAAGAGCACATGGATCCCGCTGAGGTATTTTGAGGAGTCGAGACCTCTGCTTTTGTTCTTACATTCAGTTTTTCCTGTGGTTAGTGTAATTTTTGAAATGTCTTGATGAAACTATAATAGTTATGTATTTTTGAACAGTTTAGAATTCCTTTATGATGTAATAATTAACGTATGTAAATATGAATGAATGGCTAGAATATCCTTTTATTTGTATTCATGTATGTCCCGATGTGCCTGGAGGACGGGGTGTCACAGAGCTTCAATGCTACAGAACACTTAAACACTCTATAGAGCTTCAACGCTATAGAACTCGTAGTCTCCCATAACCCAAGGCTGAAAGCTTCACTAAACTTGGTCTCTGATACCAACTGTGATGCCCCGTTCTCTAGGTACGTCGGGACATATATAAATATAAATAAAGGGATATATTCTAGCCATTCATTCATATTTACATACGTTAGTTACTACATCGTGAAGGAGTTCTGAACCGTTCAAAGTACTTAACTATTACAGTTTTACAAAGAATTTTCAAAAATTTTGCTAAGCACAAGAGAACATAATATAAGAACAAAAGTAGAGGTCTCGACTCCTCAGAATGCATCAGTGGGATCCACGTGCTCTTAGAACTCACCTTGTTCTTCAAACTCTTCTTCTTCCTTTGGGATGACTTCCTCTAAGAACTCCTCCTTACCTGTGGCACGAATGCCATGAGCCAAGGCCCAGAAGCAAAATGCAATAACCTTTTAACTAATCTCACGGCACAAAATTCATCAGGACGCATACCGTATAACACCCAGTATAGTTTATAGTCAAGGAGACAGACAAATTTATGACAGGATAGCAGATAAGTCAATAAACATGTGCGTATGAAATGCAGATGCTCAACCCAATATGCACCCAGATTATAACTGGGAATCCACGCTAGGAATCACCAGAGTAGACTTTCACAGGTATTTGATCACCAAAGCCATCATCGTGCCTCGTTGCGAATAGTAAACGCATAGTCAGGCTTCATGCCATAGTTGTTTTATTCAATGGCAACGGCGTGGGGTCCGCACCACTTTCGGACTTATTGTCACTACTTATAGGGAATCATTATCATTGCTTCAAGACTTATTGTCATTACCTCAGGGACTTATTATCGTTGCCTCAGGGACTTATTGTCACTGCCCTCATATATCAAGCGGGTTGTCCCACCTTAAGACTCGTGATGCCTTCGCTGGTGTCAACCCAAAAGTCCAAGCTATCGAAATCAGAATACTAGCAATGAACCCATGGTGCCCAACTATATCCGTAAACCATTTCAAACACCAGGCACGCACCCAGGGTGTATAAGCCAAAATCATTTCAAACACTGGGGGTACACCCTGGGTGTACAAGGGGAATACATCCCAAAATATTTTTGAAAAATGGCAACCAGGGACGCCCTAGACTTAGAATCAAGAACGACGATCTCAATACAACCCAGCACAACAACGGTTTGCACAGATACACTCCAACATGCCAGGATGCAAGTGATAATGTCAATGATGTATGATATAGATCTCAAATACAACCATCTATAGCATGGCATCAGCTAGTATGGCAAGATTCATGGTATAATTTGCAAAGCATAAAATACAATTATGTGAAGCACAAACTACTATTCTCAAGATATGACTCATCATGACAGCATGAGTTCTAAATTATCATACATTCTCTTAAAAGTACTAATCAACTAATTTAAGTCGATCATCATACAAAGACACGGGTCTCATAGTAAGGGTACTCAATTTTACACTTTGCAACTTTTGAGGCCAGAAAATCAAGTATTAAATTAAAAGTGCCGACATGATTTTGGGGTATCTAGATTTAGAATCAAACTATGATTTTTATACACCATTTAGATAAAAATATTTTCTACAACTCTTTTGTTTAACACCAAGGCCAAAACCTAAGGCAAAAGGGTGAACAAAACATCCTAAGCAAAAACTATTCAGCACTTTTCTTAAGATGTTACCAAAAACATGCTTCTGTTGGTCTCGGTTTTGGGGAATAATATCAAGTCCAAATAAGCCAATTTTTTAGTATGTTCTAGTTCAACAAGTCCCCTACAAGTTGCATGTTTAGAGCTAAGGATAGTTATTTGGAACAAGTTAGACTTTTCGGCCATTTTAGAAAATAAGTTATGTCTGCCACCAAAACTCAGCAGAGCCAAATTTGGACAGAGGGTTTGAAACGGTTTTGGGGTAATGTCCCGAGGCATTAAGGTATGAATTTTGGGCAGAAAATACTTCAATATGTTAGCTACAATATTCATGTAGACCACTATTGGAATAGGTCATTAAAAATAGGTTTTGGGCTACACAAAAATATGTGACAGAAGTGTCCCTTAAGGGCTGAAACTCAATAGAGACTTTCAAATGGGTTTTGACCTATCAAAACTCCATAGTTTGTGCTCATTTTTTGGTAGGTAGATAGATATTCATGTTATCTACAACTTTCATGGTTTGGCCAAAGCTCGGAGATCATTTTAAATTAGGGTTTCAAAGTCGGTAGTGTTGACTGGTCAGAAAATAACACACTTTGGTAAAATAGTGCTATCTCACGTTCTACTTGTGCAAATGAGTTAAAACCAATTTGGGATAAAAGATAACAGAAAAAGATAAATTTGGACATAATGAACATCCTTAGATCAATTTTCTAAATTGAGATGTGGTGTTCCAAAGTTCAGGCCAGAAACATCTATGCTCTCAAAAATTAAGTCTCTTAGGGTCCAAGTCTTCTACTTATGTCATGTCAAGTTTTTGTTTCATTTCTTTCCATGCTTGTATTTTAAACTTTAATATCGAGGCTCTAGAATACTTATAAGTCATCAAACTCAAAGATAACAACATACATCAACATCTCATATCACCCATAAACATAACAGCCCCTAATTTCCAACTACGTTGCCTTTTCTGTTTGATTTCGGTTCTCGATTCTTAGAGTGTTTGAAGGGATGTGTTGAGGGATATTGTGATGGATATTAGACACAAGATTTAGACGTTTTACTTACTTGCTTGAGGAATGGTGGTATGGAAGGACTTAGATTTAAAACAAAACACTCTCCTTGGTTCCTTTTTCTTCTCCTCCTTCTTTCCTCTCTCAAACTTGTAGAATACCTCAAGAACACTCAACCAAATCTTTCTCTTTCTATATGCACAAAAATATGAAGGGGAGGGAGTGATGTTTTTCTTGGTTTATATAGGAGAAGGGTTAGGGAACAAGGAGGGAACACAAAATTAATTAAGGTACTTTTTGTATCCTTTTTTCCTTACACATCACATGGGTTGAATTGATATGAGTTGACGTGGTGCAAGTTTTGAGGCTTATACATCAGATTTGGGGAAGAGAAATACAGCTAGGGGTTGCTTGGAGGACAAAAATCTGACCCCACATCAACCGAGGGATTTTGTATTAGTTTGCATGCCATTTTGTGCAAGAAAATACATTAAAAGTTCATTTGATATATCTTTTTGGTGTCTTTTCCTACTGAAATCTATTATTTTAGTATGTTTATGAGAAATATAGTATTTTAATATATTATTATAGTTTCCATAGCAATTAATTAAATAGATGCAGTTTTTTAAGTTAAATTAAGCTATTTTGGTAATATGTGACTTTTTGACTTATTTTGTTGTGTATGAACTTTAATAACGATTTGCTTGCTTTTGTTGACCTATAACACTATATTATTATGTATATTACTTGTTCAACAAGTATTGAATCATCATAATGCTTAATTTAATATCTTTCTCATCATTTTAAGCTAAAAAGAAAGAAAAAAGTCACTTTTTGGCACTCTTCCCAAGGTGATCAGCCACTAAGGTGTAATTTTGTCATTTTTGATGTTATTTTGTCTTTTGATACTTAATTGTACTTAAATCCTTGATTTAGGATATCCATGTGTCAAAATTTAGATTTTTAAGACTTTTTGCTGTATTAGGGACAAAATGGCCATTTTACCCTATTTATGAAGATTTTTTTATTTTTAACTCATTATTTCATGATATTTACTTCATTTTGAATGTTGCAAGACTCTCTTGGTGCTATGGTTTTGTTACTTGTGTTTTTTACCTTTTTGGGATTTTAGGACCGAACTTAGGGTTTTCGATTTGAGTTAGGGTTTTGAACCTCGTTCGTACTCTATATCCTTGTGGACTATCCGTCACTAATACTAGCGTCCGAGCAGGGTTGTTACAGGCACTAAGAGAGTGAGAGAGACTAGAAATTTGTATCATCAAAGTTCTCCAAGAGAACAAGAAGAAAGAAGAAAGAAGAAAGAAG
>JAULJZ010033230.1:0-14964 GCA_032270985.1 Heliamphora pulchella
TATAAAAATAAAATTTAAAATGATATATTTTAAAAGATATAAATTTTAATCAGTAATTTATCTTTTAAAATTTTAATAAGTTTTAAAAGATAAATTATTGTTAAAATATTCAACAATGATCTAAAAATAAATGTGTGTTTTAGAACTTTGTATTATTCCTTTAGTAAGTGACACTACTACAATAGTTATTAAAATTATCTCACAAAATTAAAAAAAAAATCTTTCTTTTCAAAAAAATGTGATTAAATTTTTTATAGTAATAGTTTAATCTTAGTTTATAAATAAATGTGATTGTGTGTGTGTATATATATATATATGTTATCAAAGTTATTACTAATATATGATGTATTATAATTTTTTTAATCTCAATTTTTTTGATAAATGTGACTAAAATTATTATAACAATATTATTTGTATTCAATTTTTTCTAAGTAATTAACCCTTCTCTCTCCACTCTCGGGATCCAAATAAAAAACCTTTATAGCGATCCGATACGTTTTAATTAATTAATTAATTAATTTTGTTAACGTAATTAAATTAGTGAAATTGAGTTTGATGATATATGTTTGTATGTTTGGATACCAGGGATATTAGGTTGCTATTAATTATATGATATAAAAAGAGTCTTAATAATGTGGTTGGAATTATTTTTTTATTTTTTTAATTAAATTGAATTGAAAAATAAATTAAAATGGTACTTTTTTATTAAACAATTAAATATATGTATACTAGTTCAAAGTCGGGACGAATGGAGAAACAAAGCTACAAAAAAATAAAAACAGCCCAAACGCACCCCACCCCTGTGACCGCATCTTCTTCTCCTCTTCTTCTGTTCATTTGCTTGCTGCCATGGGAGAGCTTTTAAGCTCCCAAAACTTAATCACTCTCAAGAAATCGAATGGCCTCCGCTCTAAATTAGAGAACGCCGATTAATATCCAAGCTACACGCAACAAGGACTACGCGTGGAACCCTATAAGAGCCGAACTTGTGGAATCCAAAAATCTTAGGGTTTCGACAATTTGGGGTTTTTGCTCCCAAGAGGTAGGATCATGACTAATTTATGGTGTTTTGCTTAGATATGCCTTGGATTTTTTTATTAAACCCTTAAAACCAAATTCCTCTCTCTCTCTCTCTCTGGACTCTCGACTCTCATTCATCACCTTCGCCCTTGAAAGTTTATACTTTGTTTGGCTTTCTCAAGAAACCCTAGGCCATCCTCTTTCTTCTATCTCTCTCTTGCTTTCTTTCTTCCTTTTCTTTGCTCTCTCTTAACGACAAATTTAGGTGTTTCTGTTATTCTATACCTCAGGACTAATTCTGGGACACTCAGGTGAGTCTCTGAACTCCCAACTCTATCCAACTTTGTGGGTTTATTATTATTTTTACTTTTCAAATAGCGCGATGTTTATTTATATCGATTTCAATCTCGATTTATGATCCTGTGGATGTTCGTAAAATTGGGACTTTGATTTGATATTCTTTAATGGGATTGGGATTTTTTGTTGCTATTTTCTGTTGATTTGGATGGGGTTTGGTGAATCTTGTATTGCAGTTAGGGCTTGTCGGAGGTGAATTTCTCCAGCTTTTTAATTTGGGTAAATTTGAGTAGTTTAGACGGTTTTGTTGTTTAAAACTTGGAGGTCAAGGTCTCATGAGAATTGTTAGGGGAATGCAGAGATTGATTGGCGAGGAGCAGAGGGCACCGAGCACCGGGATGGAGCAAATCGTTTGGCCGAGGAATCGGCGTGACTTTGCCTAAGGTGAGGACACGGGACAAATTGAAAGTTAGAGTTTTATACCTCTAAGATTTTGGGTTCGTTTGGGAATAAATACGGGTTTGGGTTTTTAGAGTTGACGAAGTGATAAGATGACTCAGATTTTGGTTCAGCGAGGTTCGGCTGGCTCGTCATCATCAAACCCAAACAAGTCATCGTCGTTGCCCAGTTCTTCTAACTCAGCTCCTCCCCAGCCTCATGTTAACATTGCCCAGGCTGTTTCAGCTGAGAAAGATAAAGAAATTGAGGAGCAAGCGCAGGAACAGGTTGTTGTGGGTGAGGACTTTGTAGAGTATATTAGTAGTGCTGATGTTAAACCAGCTAAAACTGACGATCTTTCACAAGAAAGCGTTCACGATGATCAGGACAATGATGAAACTGTTGATAGTGACCAAGTTAGGATTGACGGTGTTGGTTCTGAGGATTTGAGTAGAGGATTATGTGAGCTGCGAATTAGGGGAAACGAAACTGAGGGATCCGGTGGTGATTCTTTGCAGGCTGTTACTGGCAGCTCATACCCTCCGCCACCTCCAATCCCACCCCCTAAACCTTCATCAGGGAACTCAAGCTCTAGGAGATTCACATCAGGTAGTTCAAATTCTCCACGAATCGGATCAACTAGAAGAGCAGCTGCATGGCCTATAGTTTCCACCAGGACTTCTCCAACTGGGTCTAGACCTTCTTCGCCAAGGTCTCATTGTGAAAATAAAGGTTATAATAGTGCTGATGAATAAAACCCCTGCTTTGCTATGATGATGCTGTAAGTTCTGTTTTTTGTTTTGTTTTTTATTTTTTTTTAATTAATCTTTTTCGACATTTTGCACTAATGAGCCAATTAGGCAGTTTAAGGGCTTATCCATAAAAGACGACGATGGTAATTGATTGTTCATGAACGTAACAATCAGGCTACATGGAGATAGACTTCTTTTTATCTGTTGTGGATTGCTGCACTAAATGCACTTGCCTTGTACTTGTATGAGATAAATCTTTCTTTGCCAAATAGATATTTGTAACGACGTTGGTAATTGATTGTTCATGAACGTAACAATCAGGCTACATGGAGATAGACTTCTTTTTCTCTGTTGTGGATTGCTGCACTAAATGCACTTGCCTTGTACTTGTATGAGATAAATCTTTCTTTGCCAAATAGATATTTGTAACTATGTTGTTCAATGTGAAGTAATCTCCTTTAATTTGAAATTCGCTATTTTTTTTTGTAACTCAAATGAATTCTTATGTATCTTGATAAGATTAAAGCTATTCTTTAAGCGTGTTGTATCCAAGCATCTTAGATGTGTAGTTTATTACAATATGCAGTTCTCATAATTTTCTATAGAATATGGAGCATAGCTTAATCTCGTGACCGGTCAAATCCATTATGTTCATCAAAGTCACTATGGGTATGTCAAATTGACATGTTGTATTTGTGTCAGGAGAGAGAACGCCAGTTTGAGATTGATATATTACGAGCAAAAGGTTTAGAAGTTAGACGAATGATGGAGTATGGGAACTGCCTCTTTCAGGCTGTTGCAGATCAAGTACATAGGGACTCTGGAGGTTATGATTTGATCAGGCAAATGTGCATTGACTATATGGTATGACTATACTAGTATGGATGCATTGACTATATGGTATGACTATACTAGTATGGATGCGTACGTTCGTTGCCTAAGTTGGTGTTCTGCAGTCATTTTGAGGTTTCTGCCTATTTTAGCCTGCTAAATATCATATGATATGTGTCTTAATAAAGGGGTGTGCTAGTAATCCCTTTGCCTATTTTAGCCTGACAATAAAGTTTTACATATTTTCTCTAATAATTAATGATTTCTTGTGTCACAGTGTATTGAAGACTAAAAGTTATTTAATATACTCAACATTATCTACTGAGCATTGTTGTATTCTGGATTTGTTTTATATTCTAACGAGTAATAGAGCATAAAATCAAAAAATTACATTGATAGTTGCTAATATGATTGCTTTTGGGGGAAAAAAAACTTTAGGTCTGTGTGGGTTGTCACTTGCTGGTCCTTGAGTAAGTTTACAGCCTATCCGTAGAAATGGAGAGCGATCTAAGTTTTCACGTGTGTAAATCAGGCTTCTTTGTCTTATTCAATGACGTTATCCACATTTCTATGCAGTACTAGCAAATTGCAAACTTGGTTAACATCAAATTGGCTCTTGAAAGGACTTGGCTTAAGATCTTCCTCCTTTCATAGGAACACTACAATGAGTATGTGAGGCATCTTGAAATGTAGATAATAGAGCTTCAACAGGCAAACAAGCGACATGAGGAGATGACAGCGAGTATCATAGAATTTTTGAAGGGCTAAGGATTCAATGGTCATTTTGGGAGTGGAGATTATTCATCTACTAATGGAGACTTTACCTAGTTAGTCGTTTTATATACTTAATTTTGTATAATAATTATTTTTGTAAGTCACTATTAAACATGTTATAACTGTATAACATAAATGAAATAATAACAAAATTGTTAACTCACAACATATGTACGAAAAGGTTCAGGTACGAGCGCTAACACCTTCATAGATACTAGGATGTATAGATAGAGAAATGTGCAATGAACTACGTATTGCTGTGTAATTCTATTAATACAACAAATTAACAAATAAATATTGAACATGGATATCTAATTTGAGTTTGTGATGCAAATCTTTCTCTTACTTATATTTGATTATGAAGTTAAAGTATTTAATTTTATAAATATGATTTGTGAGAATGACTTGATTTTTCTATTGTATTTGCAGATTGGATATGCATTGAGTTGGTGGAAATCATTAAAGACAAAATATATTGGTTTTGAGATTTGGTATTTTTTGTTTTATTTTATTCGATATTGATATGAATTTGGAGATTGAATATGCATTGAGCTTGTGGGGATTATTTTGAACAAAACATATATATTGGTTTTGTGATTTGGTAACTTTTGTTTTATTTTATCGATTATTGACATGAATTTGTATTTATTTTTAGTTGGTTGTAATGTTGGATGTACTCTAATTGGTTTTGTTAGACATATTTTGTTTTTTATTATATAATAGTCAAATTGGATTATTTCTGTTTATATTTCTAGATATCGTTGAATGGTTAGTTTAGATATATTATTAATTGAACAGGTATTTTTATGAATACACAAATATGAAAATATTTTATATTATACAGGTGAAATGGTTAAATAGGTACAAAAATTTTTAAAAAGTACTTTTTACAACAAAATAGATCACAAATAAAAGTTTTTAGCGACAAAATTAATAGCTTATTTTTGTCTCAAAAAATATTTTTTAACTGCAACTTGGACTATTTGCGAGGGTGGTTTTTGTTGCCAAATATGATTTTTTGTAACAAAAATATGTATATCTGTCGCAAATTATAACCTTATATGACAAAAAATATTCGTTGTTAAAACATTGCGACAACAATCTTTCTTCGCTAATAATAGTCGATGAAAATTATTCATCGTTAATATTATCATTTTCGACGAACTTATTTGTCGTTATAAATTTTTATTCAAAATTATGATAATTTTTAACTACGAATTCTGTGTATAGGCGACAAGTTTCTTCCTAAATACGCGACGAATATTTTTGTCGCTATGTTTTTTATTGGACGACAAAATAATAATTTCGTCGCAAAAAGGAATTTGCGATGAGGCTACGGCGACGAAATATTTTCATCTCCATTGGTTTTAGCGACAAAATTACCACTTTTGAAGACGAATTGATTTTGCCTTTAAAACAACAATTTCTTGTAGTGTAGCAAAGACTGATCGATCAGTCTCGAAATGGATCGATCGGTCTGTGTCGGGCAGAGGCTATAAATTTCAATTTTTGGGCTAATTTTATCATTCTCTCTTCTCTCATCTCTCATCTCTCATCTCTCTCTAAAAGCTTAGGAATGACCTAGGGTTTGGTTTTTGGAGTTCTTGAGAGCTTTCTATGTTCGTCGGGAGTAGAGATCTTGCCATTTTCTTGCGCGAGCTACCATAGGAGAGTGCATATGTTCATTGAAAGCTCCTCCGTGGCCGCGCGACTTAAGCTTTGGCGGATTTGAACTCGCGAGAGGTTTGATTCTTGGCAGTGGGAAGCTCTTGAGGTAGGATCTAGACTCTCTCTTGCGGTTTGATTAAGATTTGTGTTGATTATTTTCATTAGAGAAAATCCTAGTATGTTGTATGTCTGAAGTTGGGACTTGAGTTGGGCTTTTGCGAAAATTGTAGTGTGCAGATCTTATGTTGAGTATTAGGATACATTAAGTTCTTGGAAATCGAACTAAAGTTGGGGAGTTAGGGTTTTAATTGGTGGTACTTTGTTATAAATTAAGAAAGTTAAAGAATGTAGAGCCATTTGATAAAACAAGGACTTTTGGGAAAAATTGGGCCTTTTTGAGAAATAGTTAATCATGGTTTTGAAGAGAATGTGGTATAAAAAGGGTTTTCGGGTTGTTTTGATTTACATAAACTTTGTGCCCCGAAAGAGGTTTTGGAATAGTTTTTCCTTCTTTATTAAATGTTGTTTCTTACCTAAAATGTTTTAAGAAGGTGCTAAAGAGCTTGTAAGTATTGAAAATCAAGTTTTTGGCTTGAAAAAGAGCCTGGAGCTGGATGGCTCGATAAATCGATCGATCGATCTATCGAGCGGTCCTTTGAGGTTCTCAGTTCTCTTGTGCAGACAAGAGATCGATCGATCGATCTCTTCACCGATCGATCGGTGTAGCTGTTTTCAAAACTTTTTGTGTTTTGTTTAAAGGTTTAGCTCTTGAGAAATTTGGAATACCTTTCTACACTAATTAAACCCTCGGTTGGACGTATTTGAAAAAGATTTAAACTCATTATTTGTTTTGTTTTTAAATCGGGTTGATTAAAAACAAGTTTTAGTGGGTTTTGGATTGTAAAAGTGGGTATGTAAGGGTTGTGTTTTGGCATGGTTATCGTTTAAAATATCTAGTGTTAGAAAGGAAAATAGATTCCAAACTTATTTACTTATGCTTATGATGGGTGCATACCATTTTCTTTTAAATGATGTGATTGCTATAAAACTACTTATGTGGATACTTTATGAAGTTGGTAAATGAAATGTAAGTTCTATGAAATTATGTACTTAAAGTTATGATGCATATGAACATGAAAAGAAACTTGAATGCTCAAACGAAATTTGATGAGAAAAATAAAATGGAAAATTTAATATGGGTATCAAATAATAATGCGTGAAAATAATTGAGAGAGGAACCAGTTGTGGGTTGGACTCCTAGATTTGTGAAATTGAACGTTATGAACGAATAATGAACCGTATGGATAGATGTGAATTAAGTTGGGTTAGCAGCTCCGCACTGAAAGACCGAAAATTTGCACAAGATGGGAATCACATGTCCACGGGTTTGTCCCTAAAATGTGATGTTGCGTCGTGGTGAGTTATAGAGTTTTCTATTACCCAATAGTTTCGCGTAGTCTATTGGGAATTAATAGGGAGGGATTTCTATAAGCTGCACCTGACACCGGTTCATTATTGTAATACGATTTTGTGATAAACTGGGTATGAAAATGTGATACGATTTTTGTTAAAAACTGGGTAATGAGATGATAATACATAAAAAATGTGAAAGAAAGCAATGTTTTGAAAAAGGCTCATAAAATTAATGAATTGGAGTGCGTGGGTGTGTGCGTGGAAATAAATAACGAATTAATGGAACTTGCATCTTTATTTCGGTTGCACCCATTACATATCACAAATCATGCTTAAGATTAGAGTTAGTCTTTATTCTACGAGTTTCGGCTCATGTATGTATATAAAACCATTTCAGGTTTCGAGGATCCGGGATGATATCAAGACAGAGAATGCATGTGGGAAAAGGCTAGAGAAAAGATCTAGTATTTCTTTTGTATTTACATTATGATTGTACAGAAAGTGAAGTGGATGATTGTAATGATATAAGTGTTATAAATGAACTCTTAAAAATTTTGTTTGGCCTTTGTGACACATAAGTATATCGTTAGAATAAAATGTTTTTATTACGATTGCTTGAAGAAAATAAAGTGTTGTTCTTAAGAAAGTTTAAAACTCAATCTTATAGTGAACGAAAGTCTTTGTTGATAACCTTTATGCGGGACGGTTTGGGTTGAGTTCACGGGTTCCCGGGTTCGAGTCATGACAAATGATATCAGAACTCTTGATTCAAATACCTAGGAGCCGTGGGAAGTTAGGATGACCCCTCGAAGAGAGTTATTCAATGAGATTAGGCATCACTACACGGCATGAATTGTGTGCTTAAATGGGTTTGCGGTTGAATTTTCTTGCGCATGTTATGTGTTTATATGAGCACGGATGTTGAGTTTTGGGGTGATGTGGCATGCCAATTGACACCCGATCAACTACTTTGGGGTTCAAAATAGAAAAGCATTTGGCCGGCGTTCTTTCTATGAGAAATCTGTATTAGTTGCCCGGATTGTCGCATTACTTTGAGGCTCTTCCTCGGTATGTGAAACTGTGTTGGCTTTAGGAGGTTAAGTTGAGTTTAACCTAGTTGGGTGTTGTGGTCTCCTTGTTATAGGAGTTATGCCTGTGCGGCTAGGACGAGTTAAGTCCAGATGGTGATGTGGGTTTTGAGAATATGACTTGGTGGTCAATAATCGTGGTGGGTGTACGCCCATGAGATGAGCATTGATTGTATGGTGTGTCTTGTGCCCATATGAGCTGGGGTGACTGTAGTAGTTGTCCGTTGTGTGTTGTGCTATCAGTAGTCTGATGAATGAATGTGGAGGGCTGTGTGAAACCTCTTGGAGATCATTTGTTGTGGTTGGATAGGAGGAGTGGTTTTGGGCGCGTTGTGGATTATGTACGTCATGAGCCACGTTCCTCGAGATTGGGTGTGAATGGGAGCATAGTAGATGGGAGCGTAATAATCTCCAGCCTAAGATGTGTTAGAAAGTCTAAGTTTAGACCGTGTTTGGGATATCTCTTACCCTATGGGGTGTTGTTGATAGCCTTAGTAGTGCCAGAGAGTTTTGAAAGTCTGTGGGAAGACCGGCAAGTTTCTTTTGAGGTGTGTTGCTAAGTTACATCTTGTGATAGAAATTGGAAGTTGTACGATGGTGAGTATGTGGGTTGGAGATATTGTTGACAGGTAGATCCTCGAGTGATATATACGTAAGTACGGAGAGATATGTATTGGTGAATGATGATTCGAGTTTGCTCAGAAAGTTTGATGGAGAAAGGTTTTGTGGCTAAGGTTTTCCTTCTCAAGATTAGGAGGCTTTGTGGGATACATGGTGTATGGCAAGCATGTGAGCGTAAGTATGTGAGATTTATAGGGCATGTTGTAGATATTATCGGTACGGTTGACTCAGTCGTTTTAGGACAACGCGTTGATGGGTAGAGATCCTTTAAGAGGACGATAACGGTGGTTTGTATCGGGCTTAAAGTCTACATGTGGTGGTGTTGTGTTACCCTTAAGGGGTGAGTGATAGGGTTGTGTCTTTGGTCTAAAGTTGGTAAGCGAGGATCGTTTTATTCGTGTGGCGTGTAGTTGCCTTCATGGTTAGATAGCCGTGTGCCGGTAATACTCATGTGGTGGCATAAGAGACGAGTAATTTCAATTGAGTGCTTTGATGGATAAACGGTGGGGGTCTCGTGGATGCGTGAGATGCGTCGTTGGGATATCGAGTGACCAATAGTTGAAATGTTTGAGTGAATATCCGAGTATGAGGTTCTGGTGTGACGAGGAATATTCTCATTAGGTATGGTAACTCTAAGAGGTAGTGGCATGGAGCGAGAGCCTAAAGTTGACTAGTGGTTTTCCTAGTTGGAGAAATGCTTTGTGGATGATTGACTAGTGTGATTATTTTCCTTGATAGGAATAAAGCGTTGGGATCGTAGGAGTGTGGGTTCGTTTGTGTGACGCCCCGTCCTCCGGGCACGTCGAGACATATATAAATATAAATAAAGAGATATTCTAGTCATTTATTCATATTTACATACGTTAGTTATTATATCATAAGTGAATTCTAAACCTTTCAAAAGTACATAAGTATTACAGTTTCACCAAGAATTTTCAACAATTAAACTGAGCACGAGAAATCTGAGTATAAAAACGAAAGCAGAGGTTTCAACTCCTCAGAATGCATCACCTGGATCCATGTACTCTTGGAATTCACCTTATTCTTCCAACTCTTCTTCTCCCTCGGGGTTGACTTTCTCCAAGAACTCCCCCTCACCTGTGGCACGAATGCCATAAGCTAAGGCCCAGAAGCAAAACACTCTAACCTTCTAACTAATCTCATGGTACAAAATTTATCGCAACACATACCATATAACACGCAGTACAGTTTATAGTCAAGGAGACAAACAAATTTATGATAGGATAGCAGACCAGTAAATAAGCATGTGTATATGAGGTGTCGTGTATGAAATGCAGATGTTCAACCCAAAATGCACCCAGATAATAACAGGAATTTCACGCCGGGAATCACCAGATTAGACTTAATGGGACTTGATCACCAAAGGCATCATCGCGCCTCGTTGCGAATAGTAACTACATCGCCTGGCTTCATGCCACGACTGTTTTACTCAATGGCAGCGGCGTGAGGTTTGCGCCATACTCCAGGCCAACAATATCCAATAAATCATTTCCTACACCGGGAACGCACCCAGGGTGTATAAACCAAATCTGTATCACCGGGGACACACCCAGGGTGTACAAGGGGAATTCATCCCAAGTGGTTTGTCCCACCTTAAGACTCGTGATGCCGTCGCCGGTGTCAACCCAAAGTCTGAGAGAATTGAAGAGATGTTCACATTATACAAAGTACCAAGATGAGGGATTTAGGATAGCCATAATTGGGCTCTCTCCGACTTACCACCGTATTGGAATTAAGTCAACCGAATTAGGCTTTTTCCGACTTACCCAATGTCCAAGTTATCGAAACCAGAATGCTAGCGACGAACCCATGGTGCCCAACCATATTTATAAACCATTTCTGAAACACCGGGGACGCACCCAGTGTGTACAAACCAAAATCATTTCCAACACCGGGGACGCACCCAGGGTGTACAAGCCAAAATCATTTCCAACACAGGGGACGCACCCAGGGTGTAAAAACCAAAACATTTTGAAAATGGCAACCAGGGACGCCCTAGACTTAGAACCAAGAAGAATATTCTCAACACAGCCCATCCCAACAACTGTTTGCACAGATGGACTCAAACATGTCAGGATGCAAATGACAATGCTCATAATGTGTAATATGGATCTCAAGTGCGACTATTTATAGCATGACATCAACTAGCATGGCAAGATTCATGGTATAATGCACAAAGCATAAAGTACAAGTATGTGAAGCACAAACTACAATTCTCAAGATATGATTCAAATACGATAGCATGGATTCTAAATCATTATACATTCTCTTAAAAGCACTAATCAACTATTTTAAAGCAAAAATTATATAAAAACTCGGGTTTCATAGTGATAGGTACTCAAACATACACTTAACAAATTTTAGGGCCAAAAGCCAAGTATTAAATTAAAAGGGGCGATAAGGTTTTGGGATATCTAGATTTGGAATCAAGTTATGATTTTTATACACCATTTAGATAAAAATATTTTCTACAACTCTCATGTCTAACATCAAGGCTAAATCCTAAGGCAAATGGGTGAACAATTCATATTAAGCAAAAACGGTTCAGCACTTTTTTCAAGATTTTACCAAACTTATGCTTCTGTTGGTCTCGGTTTTGGGGTATCATTTTAAGTCCAAATGAGTCCATTTTTTAGTATGTCCTAGTTTAACATGTTCCATACAAGTTTTGTGTTGATAACTAAGAGTAGTTGTTTGAAACAAGTTAGACTTTTTGGCTATTTTAAAAAGTAGGTTCTGTCAACTGCCAAAACTCAGCAGAGTTGGTTTTGGACAGAGGGTTTAAAATAGTTTTGTGATATCATCCCGAGAATTTAAGGTATGATTTTTGGGAAGAAAATACTTCAATATGTTAGCTACAATTTTCATGTAGACCACTTTTGGAAGGTCACTAAAAATATGTGTTTTGGGGTATATAAAAATGTGTGACAGAATGTTCCTCGGAGGCTGAAATTCAACAGAAACTTTAAAAGGGATTTTAACCTATCAAAACTCCATATTTTGTTCTCATTTTTGGTGAGTATATGGATATACATGTTATCTACAACTTTCATGTTTTAACCAAAGTTCGGATTTAATTATAAACTAGGGTTTCACAGTCGGTGGTGTTGACTGGTCAGAAAATGACACACTTTGGTAAAATTGTAATATCTTGAGTTCTGGTTATGAAAATGACTTATAAAACCAAATTTGGATGATAGATAACATAAAAATATAACTCTGGACATAAAAATTATGCTTAGATCAATTTTCTACATTGAGTTATGGTATTTCAAATCTCAGGGCAGAAACATCAAAATCCTTAAAAATCAAGCCTCTTAGGGTTTTGGTCTTCCACTTGTGTCATGTCATGTTTTTGTTCCATTTCTTTACATGCTTGTGATTTTAACTTTAATATCAAGACTCCAGCACACTTAGAGATCATCAAACTCAAAGATAACAACTTACAACAATATCTCATATCATTTACAAACATAACAACTCCTATTTTCTAACTACAACGCCTTTTCGGTTTGATTTCAGTTCTTGATTTTTAAGGGGCTTAAAGGAATGTGTTGGGGGATATTTTGAGGGATATTAGATACAAGATTTAGAGGTTTTACTTACTTGTTTGAGAGATCAAAGAATGGTGGAGAATTGATTTGGACTTAGTTTTCGAAATCTCCTCGATTTCTTCCTTTTTCTTCTTTCTTTTCCCTCAAACTCATGGAATACCTTATGAACAATTGAAGGTCTGGCCCCTCACTCTCTTGCACAAAATTTTGAAGGGGAGAAGAGGTGTTTGGGCTTAGTTTAAATAGGCAAAGGCTAGGGGATAAGGGGAGACAAAAAGTACACAGGAAGCTTCATTTTTCTTCATTTCAATTAATGTGATTTGAATTTGATTTAAGTTTATTTAACTCTTGGAGACTAGAATTCAGATTTGGGGAAGCTAAAAGTAGCTAGGTGGCTGTTTGGGAGACAAAAATTTGATCCCCCATCAATCAAGGGGTTTTCCTCAATTTTCGTGCTCCTATTGCAAAAAAATGCATTAAAAGTTAATTCGATATATATTTTTGGTGTCTTTTTCTACTGAGACTTATTATTTGTGTGTGTTTATGAGAAATATAGTATTTTCATGTATTATCATAGTTTTCATAGCAATTGATTAAATAGATGTAATCTTTTAAGTCAAATTAAGCAATTTTGACAACATAAGGCTTTTTGACTTATTTTGTTGTGTATGAACTTTAATAATAATTTGTTTGCTTTTGTTGACTTATAGCATTATATTATTAGGTATATTACTTATTTAACAAGTATGAGATCATCATAATACTTCATTTAATACATTTCTCATCATTTAAAACTAAAAAGAAGCAAAAAAGTCACTTTTTGGCACATCTCTCTAGGTGGTCGGCCACTAAGTGGAATATTTGACATTTTTAATGTTATTTTGTCTTTTACTATATAATTATACTTAAATCCTTGATTTAGGGTATATATGTCAAAATTTGGGATTTTAAGGTTTTTTGCTGTACTAAGTGCAAAACGGTCATTTTACCCTATTTATAAGGATTTTGATTTTTAATTCATTATTTCATGATATTTACTTAATTTAGAATGTTAGGAGATTCTCCGAGTGTTGGGGTTTTATTGCCTGTGTTTTGGACCTTTTTAGAATTTTCGGGCCGAACTTAGGGTTTTCGATTCGAGTTAGGGTTTTGAACCTCTTCTGTATTCTATGGCCTCATGGACTATCCATCACTAATACTAGGGTTTAGGCTGGATTTTTACACGGGTCGTTATCAACCGGGTCATTACAATTAGGGTCTCTACCGGGTCGTTACAGTTTACTTGAAGTTCCTTGAAGGACCTGCTTACTTTACCTTGCGAACTCGAGTGTTTGGATATGTTGCTTGATTTGTACGAAATGCTAATAGCTTTGATTCTCGTTGGGAGAGACCCCAAGGGAATTCAATGATTGAATTGTATATGTGGTAAAATTATCGACTATTAGTTTTGTGGGATTCCAACGAGGATGCAGATTCGTGGTTGGGTTGTTATTCTCGTAATCAGGAGATCATGTTTGCGGATCATGCTAGGTGCATGGGGTTTAAAGGAACCATAGAAGGTTTCGATAATGTGGTTGGCTTGATGCTAAGATGGTGTTTCCTGAATGTGATATGTTTGGAGGTTAATTGTGTTCAACCTTGGGTTTCAAGATAGGTATGTTGTTTGCCCAGGAGAACGAAGTGTGGAGTATTAAGGTTCAGCAATGTATTGGGCGGCTCGGATGGCCTAGAGCGATAAGCGAGAAATCAGGTGTTAAGGTGTCGGTGACAGATGTGTGTTGGAGCGAAATTTTTTTTTGAACTGACGCCGTGATCGTAAAAAATGACGTGTGCGTTTTTCATAAAAACAACGAACTATATTAATCTTAATACCATTATATACCTTTATGAAACTTGTCGAAAAGTTTCAAGAAGTCCCGAATACGTTGAAGACGACCTTGCAACCTTCTCACGTATGTCCCGGATGCACTACGATGATCACGGTGTGTGGGCATCGATTCTGATCGAAGAGTTCTTCTTTTCCTTGGTTTCTTCTCACACTTGTCTTCAAAAAGCAAAAATCAATTTTTCAAAAGAGAGAGGGGGTGGCGGCTTGGTGGGTGTGGATTAAGGTTTTAGGTTTTCTTTTTATATTCAAAGTCACATTGTGATATGTTACTACATATATCAAAGATAATGATAAGAATATATATTCTCTTTCCTAAAACTAAGGAGGAGATATATATCTTCCATAAAACTAAATCCCCACCCTAATTAGGGCCGACCACTTAGGGAGAAATCTCTAGGTGTGCCAAATGACTAAAACGCTCCTTATTATTTAATTTAATCCCTGAATATTTCCGGCGGCAAAACCGGCATTCTAATTAAATTAAATAATTACCAAAACTAATAAGAAAAATATTCGTGCGTATAGTGGGCTACGTGAGGGATCACGAGGAAGTATAGGACTCGGGTTAACTGTACGAGAAAATCGGATATCCCTAACTC